>MU003828.1:0-144758 GCA_010093785.1 Polychaeton citri CBS 116435
GTTGTCTCTACAACTAAGAAAGAGCTTGCAAAATTGGACAATCAAGATTTGCGCTGTTTGATATTGCGCTATTCCAAAAAGAGAGGGATTTGACCACTATCGACGGCCTTATTGCACCTCAAGAGGTGGAATAGCGAAACGCTCGCTTAGCATACCAAAAGAGGCATGCCGGACAATCCACTGAAATCGACCGTTAAGGCCCTTCGATAAGGTATACAGGTTTTTCAAACGATCGTTTGATAACCCCTGCAATCGATCGTTTGGCATTTTTTGGTGCAAAAAGCGCTAACGGTCGTTTAGGTATACACAGCCTTAGACGCTACACGCCAGCGCGAAACCCGGCTTTGCCGCGGGATAGCCAAGACTTTCCTGTACCTGGGAAGCTTGCATAGACCGAGCAGGTTTTCGGACGTGACCCTTCGAACGCCTCGCATGTGAGCGCAACTGCATCAAACCTCCATCACTACCGAGCCCGCCAATTCTCAATCTTGAGAGGCGATTGACGATGCCTCCAAGGCCAGCGACTCGACTTTTCGCCGTACCGCCGCGGTTCCTCTGCCCTTCAGTACCTCGCACTTTCGTCAGGACCATCAGGTCGATCCAGGAGCCCCAGCCGAGCCGCTTCAACCATGGCCACAATCTCCCTGTCCTGGGCTCCTCGCACACCGCTGCCTTCGAGCGCAAGGAGCGGACGCTACCGCTGCGGACCGGCACCCTCGTGATCAAGAAGGGGATGACCGCCATCTACGATCCTGAAACGGCGAAGCGCATAGCCTGCACAGTACTGCAGATGGACAGGTGTCAGGTCGTCAGCCACAAGAGGAGAGACATCCACGGCTACTGGGCAGTGCAGGTCGGATTCGGCACCAAGGAGGCCGCAAACGTGACACGCCCGGAAAGGGGCCATTTCGCTGCGTATGGCGTGCCTCTGAAGCGACACCTGGCCGAATTCCGTGTGAAGAACGAGGATGGCCTTCCCGCTGTCGGGACCGTACTGCTCCCGCACATGTTCCAGGAGGGCCAGTACATTGACGCCAAAGCGGACACACGAGGCATGGGGTTCACCGGTGTCATGAAGCGGTGGAACTTCAGCGGTCAGCCAGCATCGCACGGTAACTCGCTCGCGCACAGGATCATGGGTTCTTCAGGTGGAGGTCAAGGCTCAGGTTCACGTGTGCACCCTGGCAAGAAGATGGCGGGTAGGATGGGTGGGGAGCAGCACACTGTCAAGAACCTGAAGGTCATGAAGATCGATGTCGAGAACGGGATTGTGGTCGTCCATGGAGCCGTCCCAGGACCGAGGAACTCCATTGTGAAGATTCAAGACGCAAGAAAGAAGCCCTGGCCTGATCACCCAGTCGTTCCGCTGGCGGCTGGAACTGCCGGCGAGGTGCCAGCAGCAGGTGACACTGCCACCGCGTGATGGAGCTCGAATGTTAGCGACTTTGTAATTGGTCCCTTTGGCCATGATTTGGACCTTCTGATGCCCCTACTGTATGAATACGGCATTTCCTCACAAGTAGTAGACAAAATTCGACAAAATGTACAACATTCTAACCGCACTTACTTATGCTCAATTGGAAAGCATTGCCTTCCGTACGTAAGACGTCGATACCTCTTTCTTGATCCACTAGTTTCCTTACTGTTCGTTCATCGTGACCAGTTTCTGTTAAGCATCCGCGTGACTGCGTGGTATTTTCGCGACTCCTGGTCTGTGCGCCACACGCGTAACTTCCTAGTACAGAGGGTTGGTGCCTTGTCTCTAACCAACGCATCCTGCAGACTGCTTGTGTAATGGTCCTCACCTTGCCAGTTTTGTGTGGCAATGGTTTGAAGACTGGCACCTGCAACAGACAATGCTGGACGTTGCGGCTAGGAAAACAGGCCAGAAAGTCGATGTCGACTTCACACTTCGCAAGATATTCGGCAAACACAGTTTCAGGCCACTCCAACGTGAGGTCATTGTCGCCGCACTTGAAGGCCAGGACGTGTATTTGCAAGCAGCTACAAGCTTTGGGAAAAGCCTATGCTTCCAGCTGCCAGCGGTTGTAGATCTCGGCATCACCGTCGTCGTGTCGCCTTTGCTGGCGTTGATGAACAATCAGGTTGCTGCTTTACGGGCTGCCAATATCCAAGTGGCCACCATCAATAGTACAACACCACTCCCGGTCAAGAATGCAATCCTTGACGACCTCAAGAGTGGGCATCCGCGTACGAGGCTGCTTTACGTGACCCCGGAATACTGCACTCTGGACCATTTCCGCAAGAGCCTTCGAGTTGTTCATGAGCAGCGGGAGCTGGCTCGGATAGCTGTCGACGAGGCACACTGTATCTCAGAATGGGGGCATGACTTCCGGCCGAGCTTCAAGGACCTCAGGTTCTTCAAGCAGGAATTTCCAGACGTCCCGTTGATATGCTGCACAGCCACTGCTACAAGCAGGGTACGCAATGACGTGATCGACACTCTGGGCTTGAACAGGATGAGACTCAGGTGCTTTTCTATGACCACCAGTCGTCCGAATCTCCATTATGAGATCCGGTTCAAATGTGATGAGGAAGACCACTACGATGACTTTCTCGCCTGGCTCAAGGGTACGTACACCCGACGTGCAAACGATCCTGCGCGCTTACAAGAATTGTTGCAGAGCAACGAACGCGTAACGAATGTCCCTGGCATCATCTACACATGGTATCGCAAAGACACGGAGGCGCTGGCTGAGCGGCTGCGGAATGACGGGATCGGCGCAAAGCCATATCACGCTGGCCTCACAGTACAGCAAAAAGACGAGAACCTCACCGGCTGGGTGGGGAACACGGAGGGGTTCGATGTGATCGTAGCGACCACGGCGTTCGGCATGGGCATCGACAAGGAGAATGTCCGCTTTGTGGTCCATTGGCAAATCCCCAAATCCTTTGAAGGCTTCTACCAAGAGGCTGGCCGCGCCGGTCGTGACGGCAAGGCCAGCTTGTGCATCATGTATTACTCCCGCGAGGACCGGGATAGGGCGGCGTTCAACATGCAGCGTGAGGTGCAGAAGAGTGCAGCCGCTGGAAGGGGCCAGTCTGCGATTGTCAATCGTGGCAAGAGTCTCCAGGCCTTGATTGCATATTGCGAGAATGTCAGCGCCTGTCGGCACAAGCTCATCGCGTCGTATTTCGGCGATGATACAGACGTGCCCTGTGAATGGGCATGTGATTTCCACAAGGATAGGCGCCAGCTTGCAAGAAAGAAAGACAGGGGCCTCGCAAGTGAAGAATGGTGCCAGACGCAGAGAGAGGCCGGTACATATGCTTACGACGAATACGATTGAAAGCCTACACAACAACACCGTCATTATGCCGGGCGGTTCCATACAGGGATATCATGTGAACACAACGCAACGCTTGAGAGTCAATGTTGATTCGCGGAAGTGGCCTTCGGAACCCGCTTCAGGTTATACATTTGACAATATATACAAAACAATGTGTATACCACAATGCATGTGGCCAAAGTAAAAGTTACAATCACTAACCCGAAGGTGAGTCAAACGATCAATCCCTTGCCTTCATCCATTCGACTGACTTGAGCAAATCAGCCCTGTCTTCGTGGGGCATGTCAGGCCACTCCTTCTGTATCTGCTCCCAAACCTCCAGCATGCGTTTCAGACCAACGCATTTATAGAATGACCTAAGCGCCGCTTTTGCGAGAGCGCGAGTGAAGTATGGTCGACGACCTTCCTCAGACTCGAACAGATCTTCAACCTCTTGTGCTGCATCATCATCGGTGGTCTCGACTCCTGAACTATCGGATCGTGTCGTCGACGGTATGTTTGTCTCGAGTGACCGACCCTGAGCATCCTCATGGATATCATCAACCAAGTCATCTCCTCCACCATCGGTAGGGTCAAAGTGTGAGTAGAAATCCCGATCTATGTCGTCGATACCATTGGCCGCGTGTTGGGACTCTTGAACTGTATCTCGACCAGTTGATTTTTCTTCCAATGGCTGAAATGGATCCCGTTCCAGAAGGACACCTTCGTCCTTAGACCCTGGCATTCTTCTTTGCATTGCTACCGAAAGCTCTGCCCAAACAGCCTCTAGTAGAGTATGGCTCCACTCAGAAAATGCAAAGCCGCCATGTTCCTCGAACCCCCTCATGATCGAGACATACATTCCACCGTGTATCCTTAGGCCATTGGACCTCATTTCGATTAACAGCTCTTGTATCCGGGTGAGTTCACCTGTATCGTGGATGTGATGGTTGATCAATATCCTATATGTTCTCTCGTTTGGCGCAATTGGCGATGCTTTCTGTATTTGGTCGCGCTTATCGTTCTGCGAGAACACACCACCAAAGAAAGAATCTTGATGCCTTTCCTTTTCTCGCCGTAATTGTCTTGCAGTCGTATCGAGTATACGGCCAAGCTCTCGTTGGTGTTGCCAGCTGTTCGAACCAGCAGTTCCGAATTTCGTCGCATGTAGATCTTTCATCTTCGCAAAGACATGTTCGGCAGCTGCACCTTCCCCAGAGCGTATGAGCGACAGCATGACACAGTTCATGACGGACGTATCCACAATTTCGCCCGCCTCGACGAACTCATTGAAAGCGTTCCGCACAGCATCTCCGTCGCCTCGCGCACCGGCGTAATAGATCATGGTTGTGCGAAAGAAGCGGCTCAGCTCCATACCCCTCGCCTTCAGTTCGGCGAAAATCGTATCTGCGAGTGCATAGCGGCCAGCCTTTACTGCGATGTCGAAGAGGATATTGAAAGTGACATTCGAAGCACGGATACCATGGTCCTCCATGCGCATCCACATCTCCACTGCATTCTTCACTTCGCTTGTGGAGATGTCTCGCACCCACCTGCCAGCGAACGAAATGGCTGAGTTCCATTCGCCGAGCGTGACGGGCACCCGCTCGTCGAAGCACTCTTCGAAGACTTCCATGTATCTTTTCATCGCGCCAGGAGCGTTTTTGAACTCGATTGTCGTTAAGTGCGAGAGTAGGCGGCGGATGATCTCGTCAGGCAAGTAGCGCACACGTGGAGCAGGTAATGCTCTCCATGATTCCCATATCTTCCGATGGTCGAGCCAGCCAGGACTTCTCTTTTGGAGCTTTCTACCAAATCGTTCCAATTGTTGCCTGTGCTCGTCATCCTGAGGGGGTGCAACTTGGCGAGGGGTGTTGTATACCCGTTCTTCCTGTTCCATCGTCATGAATAATCGAGGTGCAAGTCTTTGGCGGCGAAGAGGATGATTGACGAGGAACTTGGGATTGTCGTAGATGTTTACGAGGTCCTTCGCCTCCTCTTGCGTAACGGAACCATTCTCTAGCAAATCTACAGCTCTAACGATCTGAGGACTTGCTGCTTCGAGACGCGTGGCTCGAGACGTGAAATGACGCCGGTGTCGAGTAAGAAAAGTGGCAGTCTTCCGCGGTGCGTGCTCTGGACACGAGCTCGCTGTGACCAGGGCAGATATGAAGACATCTTCGAGGCTCTTTCGCGAACGAAATCCGCGTCTACTGCTATAATCGGGCGTACGCCTTCTGTCTTGATATTGAGATGGTACGTAGGTGTCTTCGGGACACCAGAGCATCTTGGTGCTCTTCGTACAGGCTCTGGGGCCGCATTTGGGATTCAGAATAAGGGAGCTCGATGGCCGCACAGAGATGCCGAGGAGGGACATGAAGCGACGGCAAACATGATGCTGATAGCGCCATCAAGACCGCATTGACGCTACAGCCTGGCGATGAGGCGACTTGGAAGGACTTGAGAGGAGTGTGATGCTTTTCTGCGAGGCAGTCTGGGATCTAACAGATTCACTCTGTCCAATGGGTCGCAAATCGACCTTCGACTCTGGAACGCCAAGCAAAATTGCGGAGCGAAGGCAAACCTCCGAAGGTGCAACACTAATCTGGACGTGAGAGGCTCCATGTCAATGCTAATACCTACATCTGCTACGGACGGCACGGTCTTGTAATTGCCTAGCTACATAACAAGGCTCTATAATGGGTCGCCTCAACCTCGCTGCCCAGCGAGTGCAGCAACACACTACTCAACTCATCAAAACTGGGAGTCTCCGAGCACCACCTCCATGGTATAAAGCTGTCTCTCAGACACCACCAGGCGAAACCCTCGTGCGCCCACTTCTCCAGCGGACACAACCGCCGTCCAAGAAACCTAAGCGAAATTTTGCTCGGAAGGCATCCAGAGTGTTCAAGCCGGTGAATCTCAAATACGAAGAGGATGCGCTGAGATGGGAGTACTTCAACGATCACCCGTGGGAACTGGCGAGGCCGAGAGTCGTGTTGGAGAACGATGGGCGCGATACCAACAAATGGGATTGGAGTCACAGCCTTGCGCCGCCACGGCCGGGAGACAAAGAGTGGGATAACTTGGTAGAGCAGGGGATAGAGAGCGTGTGGGAAGCGAAACAGAGGACGCAAGCTGGACGGCCACTGAATGGTGAAGCGTAAGTCGATGTTCTCCTCACACTACACAAACCACATGTCCATATAACTCCTATCAAGCCATGGACAATGCTAACTCAAGCATCGTAGTGTCGTACAACGCCAGAAATGGCTTTTGAACAATACCGATACCTCTCCGGCAGCTGCCTACGACACCGCTCGGAAAGAACTATATCGTGCTCGGCACGCACAGGAGATCGAGCGCCGCGTTGCACGTGAGGAGGCTTTGGCCACGGGAGCTTACTTCGGCATGAGTCCACTGGATGTCGGCAACAAGCTCGAAGATGAGCAGGTCGAGAATTGGAAGGCTTGGGCCGAGAAGGAGGTTATTGCGCTGAAACAGCTGCAAGGTGGAGGCTTCGGTGGGCAGAGAGGTTCGGAAGAAGGGGAGGGAGAGGATGGAATGGATAGTACCGAAGATGGTCTTGGGGATTATGCTGGGCAGGAGTTGCAGGAAGTCAGCGAGAGTGTACCTGCCAGTAAAAGAGGGCAGACTGCTCGAGGAGGCGCTGGCATTCGGATATAAAGCATGCAACCCTTCCTGAAACCCGAATATCCTATTTGAACCAACGAATGTAAGATATACTCGGTTGTTGGGCCATCTGCCTGAAATTCCAGCCGCAAGCGACTGTACATTCGAGCTGTACCAAGACAACCGCAAAACGATTGCGAAGGTATCTCATTGATCTAGTTCAATATATGGAACGTGGATCATAATTCTAAGGTTCAGGAGCAATTGTATATCGCACCTGACATGACGAGTTTATGCATTGGAACACCCAATGCAAGTGAAACCCAAGGGGCAGTTGCAGCAAGTCACACTTTCGAGATACAAGGGAGAGGAAGTCCATCAGATACCGTCGTAGGCAAATTGTAGCATCAAGGACCCCACATCTCCGCCCAAGTGAATGGGTAAGAAGAGCAGGTTTTGTCTCAGTGCTTGACTCTATTTGCTGTCATCATCACTTGAACTTGAACGTCCTCATCCTCGCAAGTCGAACTGGAAGGATTAGCTTATCATGGGTCGAGGGCGTTAAGAATCTGGCTGCTTTGACACAGCAAAGGCGTCGCAGCTGTATGTCTACAGCCGAACCCTATACAGACCCAGTAAGAAAAAGGTTATGAACTCCTCGCCTCAAGAATAAGCCCCATCGAGTTACCTGCTCTCGGCGTTTTACAACACCGGGGATGAACAGGCAATCGCATATCTATTGACCATGACGAAAGGCTCTTCCATTCCGCAACCTTTGTTCTGCCTTGTCTCCGCTCTGCAACAAAGGTCATCTCCTCCCACTTATACACAGGACAACCACCGAAGCGACCAATCCCATCGTGCAGCCTCATATCATCGGCTCCCTTTGCAGGGAACCTGCAAGCAGGTCGACGCTAAGAAAGATCGTTCCAGGCAGTCCAGTGTCTGAGAGAGAGTGAATGGCGATGGACCAGCCTTACACGGGAGGAGGACAGAGGTTGGAGGAAGTGTAGGCCACAATGATTTGCTTCTATGGCGGCGCGTTTCCGCAATCCTATCATAAAGACAGGGTGTCCGGGGACTTTCTC
The DNA here is from genome assembly GCA_010093785.1 of Polychaeton citri CBS 116435. NCBI lineage: Eukaryota > Fungi > Ascomycota > Dothideomycetes > Capnodiales > Capnodiaceae > Polychaeton > Polychaeton citri. The sequence goes on from MU003828.1 coordinate 8,012, forward strand.
CCAAAGCAATATGTATCCTGAAAGCTGTGAGACTTTCTGTGTGTAGCTTTGACTGCGATTGTTTGACCGAGGAGTTGAGGAAAAAGAAGTATATAGGTTGCAGATCGCGCATGGAATTTAAGCTGCAAAAGCTGATAGGCTTGGCAAATGATTGGTCCGAGCTTGCAGGCAGACACTAGGCAGCCAGAATCTGGTGCCTGAATTGATGCCTTGTCGCGGGTAGCTTTAAGAAGTTGGACGCGCATGGACAGAGCGAGGTGTAAGTGTATGCGAACTGCGGTACTCACTGTAGGTTGCATGTGAAGCCAGATAGCCTCTGGTTGCAAAGAAGGGCTAATTGAGCACTGAGGATTCTGGGACATCCCCTTTGAAGCATTACAGTAAGTCCAACTAGACATCAACAAGCGAAGCAGCAGCAGCCGCAAGAATGTCCACCCGTAATGTCTATTCTAACCCGGTCTACCACCAGAAACCATCACATTTGCCGAATACGACTCAGTCAGTCGATATGGCTGGTATTTTCGGCAGCGCGGCCTCGTCCTCCACGGCGAATCCAACTCAAGGCGACCTGAAGAATGATGTCGCCCTGAACAACCCTCCAGAGGATTCTATCTCAGACCTATGCTTCTCGCCCCAACCTAACCCAGGCAATCCAAGCACTGAGCTTCTCTGCGTAGCATCTTGGGATAAAAAGGTCAGGATATATGAAATCGATAGCAACGGGCAATCCCAGGGCAAGGCGTTGTGGGATCACGATGCGCCTGTCCTAAGCTGCGCTTTTAGCAAGGATGGCACCATGGCGTTCGGAGGTGGAGCAGACAAGATGGCGAAGAAGTTTGATTTGAACACAGGTCAGGCAACTCAGGTGGCGGCGCACGACCAGCCGGTGAGCTGCGTGGAGACCATCGTGGCTGGTGGAAACCAAATGCTTGTTACTGGATCATGGGACAAAACGGTCAAATACTGGGATTTGCGCCAGCAGCAGCCTGCAGCCACCCTCGAGTGTCCAGAGAGAGTCTACTCCATGGATGTACGAAACACCATGCTTGTTGTCGGTACCGCCGATCGCTGGATATCGATCGTTGACATCAACACTCCAACTACCTTCTACAAGAAGATGCAGTCCCCACTGAAATGGCAGACGCGCGTCGTGAGCTGCTTCACTGATGCGACTGGCTTTGCTGTCGGCTCCATCGAAGGGAGATGCGCCATTCAGTATCGTGAGGACTCCCAGCAGGGCAATAACTTCTCCTTCAAGTGCCACCGCCAGACCAGTACCACCGATCGCAACGTTTCGGATGTGTATAGTGTCAATGCTATCTCATTTCACCCGGAGCATGGTACCTTTTCCACTGCTGGCAGTGACGGCGCCTTCCACTTCTGGGACAAGGACGCCAAGCACAGACTAAAAGGCTACCCTTCGGTGGGCGCTCCTATCACGGCAACGGACTTTAATCGAACGGGTGCAATCTTCGCATATGCTATCAGCTACGACTGGAGTAAAGGCTATCAGCACAATACGCAGAGCATCCCCACCAAAGTCATGCTACACCCAGTTCAAGGGGACGAGTGCAAACCAAGACCAAAGGCGCCAGGCAGGAAGTAAGAACGAGATTTGGATTCTACCTCGAGGGGGATTTTGAGAAGGCCAGGCACGGGCTATGTTGTGTGACACTATAGTCGCTGAGGATTGAACCCTTCTGACATAGCGAGGCGTTGGGCGTCACGATGACAATTCTTAGAAAAGAAAAACATGATGATTCGAGCCAGTAAATGTAGCCTTGCTGGAGGAAACAAGGCGAACGGAGGAGTAGCGCCTAGTAGGTCTATTAGCCACTATACCGACCACCATTCTTGAAAATATCAGAGTGCCGCTAATTGCTCATGACCCCACAAAGTTCATTGCTTCTCAACACGCTGTTGTACGGTACCCATGTCTATGTTAAAGCGTTACTTATCTATGATGTAGTGGTGAGTTAACATCGCGTCCATGCTGGCAGCATCAGTGCCAACTAATGAGGGGTCATCTGCTACCAAACTCATCACTGATACTCATGGTCTTAACCACTGAAACTTTGTATTGCAATCGTACACGCAACTGATAAAAACCGTTGCCTATGTAGCTAAGTCGAATGCGTTGGTACACTGGCTGTGTGCAATCGATAGCATTGGAATCAAGAAGTCGAAATTATTTCAGACTTTCTACTTAACCTTCAGCCCGTAGAGCAACGTTCTGTCTACTTACATTCACTTAGCGTATACAACCTCACATCTGTCTCTGCTCAGTCAAAATTCTCGCCAGCAACCACTTTGTCAAGAACAGTCCGGTTTGAGGGACCCCATTGTTTGTCCAATCTTTTCAGACCACGACGGGCTAGTCCAGCATCACGGTTTCTGTAGACGGAATCGATCAGTCGGACGTCATCTGGTGAGATCAGGAAACGCTTGAGCTGGCCCTCGAATTCGGGATAGGTTGTGTTGTACTGTGCTGTGACATTTTCGTGTAGTGACTGCCGAGCAAGTTTATACAACCTGGAATATTCCTGACCTATTTTGATGCTGGAAGCGTCTCTCCCACCTTGCAATACTAACGGCTTCACCATGAACCAGACCAGACGATCGCTCTCAGCGACTGCGGATAATATGCTGTGAAGGGTTTTCTGGGTCATTGGCGTATAGGAGAGGCTGAAGTGTTTCAATCGAGATCGCTTGATCAACTCGACTGTTGATGATGCTGCTGCATCTGTGATCCAGTTGTAACGCATACCAAGATCTTCGGTGGCATATGATTGACCAATGTCGAGCATCATGAGAGTTGGATGAGTAGAGAGAAACTCCATTAGCCTTATGGCACCTTCGTCTTTGAGTCCAACTGATTGCAGCGATAACCGCAACAGGCTTTTGTTCTGTTGCAACCCGGCAGCTAATGCACACGATCCAATGTCGCCGATTGGATTATTAGACAAGTACAACGATTGCAGCTCGCAATGTGGAGCCTTAAGATACTGTGCAATTGCTTTGCAAGCTTGAGCGCCAATACCGCAAGCATTCAAGTAAATGTGGCGCAGTGCAATAGGATTGCCATGATATGTCAAAGCCGTGAAGATCTCTGCAACACCTGCATCTCCAAGTTCAGTTTGGTCCAAGTCAAGCGTCCTGAGCTGTTTACACTCTATGATCAATCGAGCTACATCCTTCGCGGCAAGTTGTCTAAGTGGATTGCGTTTTAACCATACGTTGGTGATAGGTGGCGATTGTACCATAGCATCAACGAGCAGTCTAAATCCGTCCGCATCGATACAATTGCCGGCAAGATACCAGGTCTCGATCCGATGAGGTAAGTCCTCAATGAAGTCTGCTATCTCCTTTGCACCAGATGACCCAATGATGTTGTTACCCAATAGGAAATGTCTGGAATGCTCGTTGTAACGAAGCGCAGCCATCAGGTCGCCGATGTTTCGCGGCCCAGCCACCATTTTACATAGGTCCAGTCGGCCATCAGAGTATAGCACGCCTTTCTCGAACTCGATGAGCTCAGTCTTATAATACGGCTCAATACCTACCTCATATGATGCCTGTGCCGTAGCGGATGATGGTTCGTGTGTGCCCTTATTCTTCAAGTGCGCAAAAAAAGGTGCCATTGACTCTTTCGACGAAACTTCGACTGGCATAGGGAGCGCTGGTGCGCCTGTCAGAGGCAGCGCATCTGTAGACTCATCCCAGGGACCTTGTTTGGAGATTCGTTTATCCCAATGTAAGCGCTCATGCTTCAAGGTCGCACGTTCTATTGACTGTTGACGTTGCTTTTTCACAAGAGCACGTAGCATCACTACGTCCTTCTCATATTGGATAATAGCCGCCAGCGGTGACGAAGCTTTCGGGTACAACGCCTCAGCGACAGCTTGGGCAAGCGCGTCACGAGATGATCTCCGACGAGGAGCATCCAAGACTTCGTCGCTGATGAATAGGTCAATAGCATCATGAGCAGAGTCTGAGTCATAATCAGAGTCCGAGTCATGTGCTAAGTCATGGGCCCTGGCAAGATTTGCAAGCAAGAGGCTGTTCCAGTACGGTACTGTGTTGTCCACGTTCTCCATGTGCAATGTCGATTCCTCATTTGACGGAATTTTGGAAGGCATTCTGGATATTGCGCGTCGTCTGCTACCCAAGATCTCTGGGTAGGGAGTAATACTGTAGCGCTTGCGGTTGATTGTTAAGTAGGTTCTTCTCGAATGGGTCAGGGAGGAACCTGGAAATTGTAAACTGGCTTTGACTTTGTGCTGAAATGAAATTGAGTAATGACGAAAATGGCGAACTCCTACCGTCTTAAATACCTATATCAAAGAATATGTCCTAAAATGACTCAACATAAGGAGTCACAGTATGAGCCAGTAATCAGATTTACGGCACAGCTTGTTGTTCGTAGGGCGCCGTGCGCTTGCATTGAACCGCTTCTTCAATCAGACCGGTGAAGGATTGCAGTGCTTTTCTTGGCGGACGCCGCAAAACCTCTCAGCAACATATGTTCTAACCGTGCCATATTCCTGATTAGCATCCATTTGAAACCGACAATGCTGGAGATGCGTCCACAGAAACACGGCCTGGGGCGGGCGAATCACATCAATGTTCTTCTCTGCTGTCCGGCGATGACCCGTAGTCAGCTATAGATACCTCTCGAATCGTGAAGAATGCGGGCGACGTCAGTGACGATGCCACAGTCCTGCACGGGTTATCCTGAAAGGCTAGTATTATTGGCTGCTTGTCAACGTAAATTCGTGCTGAGCTGTTCCATACTTGGTCGTATGTGAGCCACCCGCAGTCGATGCACTGCCTCTTTGTCGTATGATGATAGCCTTGAAAACCGGTATAATACTGGTCGCAAGGCCTACTTCAGACGTGGAAGTGATCAACGCTAGGAAGGCTGTATAGCATGGCGTATTACATCCTGCTCAGTGCGCAAACGTGTTGTCTTGGTCAAAATTGCCATAGCGCTGGTTTTACATCCATCTTGTGGGGGGCAGAGAATCACTCTTCATCTCCATCCGATCCAAGGTAGAGGAATGCCATAGTTTCCCAGGCATTGCCAGTAATCGCGGTGGACAAGCGCTCCGTCCTAATTTGACCAGAGCCATAGCAAAGTATTGTAACCCCTATCTTTCGGGACCCGTCAGGATTCTTGTCATTTCTTGGTATCTGACGATGTCTTTTGATCAACACTGGGAGCGTGCGCATACGGAACTCATGTGGACCAAAGGGTAGTAATATGGGGGTAAGCATGGATCTTTGGAGAAGACCGGCTGAAAGGCGTGGAGCGAGCATATGACGCGCCCAGAAGCCGAGGGCATGGCTGTGGGGATTTAGAGTCGAGCTTCATCATATGTCAATCGCGATACGCAGCATCGACATTCTCTATACCTGCACCCGGATCCATCTAACGGCAATTGATAGACGAATCTGCACCGTCTCCATCTGGGTTCTTTGTACGGCACACATCGACATCAATACCGGAAATGGCAGCGCCCCAGCGCAACGCCCTCCTGTCTTTGCCAGCATCCTTAAGACCAGCTGTATATGCTAGCAGCCTCGCACGTGTCTCATGTAGACAATCGCAGTCTAACTCTTCGAAGCCCGCCTCACATCCCAAAACCGCGTTGTTCTTCCCTGGACAAGGTGTGCAACGTGTTGGCATGACGAGTGACTGGCTCGAAGCCTTCCCACGAACCGTCCGACCGCTACTCGATGAGGTCGACGAGACGCTCAAATTCAACTTGACCAAGATCATTGCCGATGGCCCTAATCGCTCACTCACCGCGACGGAGAATTCGCAGCCCGCAATCATGGCCACTAGCATCATGATCCTACGTGTATTAGAACAGGAGTTTGGATTCAAAACCAATGACCGGATTGACATATGTCTGGGACACAGTCTTGGAGAGTTCGCAGCGTTGGTAGCTAGTGGGTATCTTCGGCAGGGGGATGCATTGAAGCTGGTCCGCAAAAGAGGTGAAGTGATGGCGCGGTGCTCGCAGGAAGTGGAAGAGGAGGTTGGCATGGTTGCTCTAGTCTGCGAAAACAACCACCTTCAAGATATGGTAAAGGAGATACACGGGTTCCTGTTCCAAAGCAACGAAGGTAGCAAGACGGACAGCCACAGCGACACGGACAGGCCGCCTGTCCAGCAGGTCCTCATAGCGAACGTCAACAGCAAGAACCAGATTGTGCTAAGCGGCAGTATCCAGCGCATCAACGAGCTTTTGACACATCTACGACAGTTCGCTGGACATGATCCCAGAGCGGTCAGACTAAACAGTGACAGTCCATTCCACTCACCGCTCATGAAGCCAGCTGCTGAACTCATGAAGAAGCTGCTCTCAGCGCCCTCGCCAACGCTAAAGGCTCAAGGAAAATCGGACGAGCCAGTGGTCATGTGGCCAGGCGTGATGCCGTGTGTGTCGAATGTCTCTGCGCGACCGTTTGAATCGGCGCAGCAGCTGAGGGACTTGCTTGCGCGCCAGTGCGTGGAGACAGTACTGTGGCATGATAGCATCATCTACCTCCACCAGGAAGAGAAGATCAAGAGATGGGTCGGCATAGGGCCGGGCAAGGTGGGCAGGAATCTAGTAGGGAAGGAGGTCGGTATGAAGGGTATGGTCAAGGGTGGCGGTGTCTGGGGTATTAGTGACCCGAGAGACGTTGAGCGAATACTGAAGGATCTCGATGCGACTGAGAACTGCGAAGACTGATCCAATACGAGATATCCTTTGGAGCACTTCCAGACTTCACTTATAGGCTATCGAGAGGTTATCCGATGGACATGGGTATGGCACTGAGACTGGGTCAGTCACACACAACATATGTCGCACGCGACTGATCATTGTGCGGAGATGACGGGCAGTGTGATGACGTCCAAGGATAGCAGTGCCAGCGCCTTCACATAACTCGGAAAGGAGATTGAGACCTTATGACAGCTGCAAGATTGTATCGGATCGGCACCGGCAGCGACAGGAGAGGGAAATTGTACCAAAAGAGTTTTAATATTGCCCAGATGCTTTCTACGCCAGGTAGACTAGGTATTTACAAGCCTCACGGCTGCGTCGTTACAACATCTAATTTAAGAAGAAAGAGAAGGGAATGTCGTCATGACACCTCTACCACCAATCGCCGTGGTTGTGCATAGCAGCTGCTACCTTGCTGAAGCCTGCGATGTTGCCACCAGCGACCAGCGATGGGAATTCACCCTCAGCAGGGGTGACGTATTCCTTGGCAGTCTCCAAGCAGTTCTTGAAGCAGGACTCCATGATGTCCTTGAGCTTGGCGTCGACCTCCTCAGCGGACCATGTCAGGCGCTGGCTGTTCTGAGCCATCTCCAGGCCGGAAACTGCGACACCACCGGCGTTGGCAGCCTTGCCTGGTGCGTACCAAATGGCGTCTCCCTTCTTGGCCTTGCGTGCGTTCTCGAAAACGTCAATGGCATCCTGAGTGCAGCCCATGTTGGAGCCCTCAGCGATGAACTTGCAGCCGGCGTCGACGAGGGCCTGGGCCTCCTCGCCAGAGACCTCGTTCTGGGTGGCGGATGGCAGGGCGACGTCGACCTTGCCAACGTGTGTCCATGGCCTGGCGCCATCGATGTACTTAAACTTGTTCTTGTATTCGCTGCTCTCGGCAAGCTCGGTGAGCTGCTTCCTCTTGACCTTGAGATCGGCGATGATGCTGACCAGCTCGGGTGTGATGCCGGCGTCGTCAGTTGCGATCAAGGCACCCTTGCTGTCAGAGAGGGAGACGATGGTGGCGCCGAGTTCGATAGCCTTGAGCGCGGCATACTGGGCGACGTTTCCAGAGCCAGAGATGGCGACACGCTTGCCCTTGAAGGTCTCCTTGCCGCCAGAGGCGTAGTTGATCATGTGCTCAACGTCTTTAAGAAAGTATTAGCAATCAGCTTTCGTAACCAGTTCCTTTCCCTCTGGGAGAACTCACAATAGACGACACCATAGCCAGTGGCCTCTGGCCTGATGAGAGAACCACCCCAGCTGCCACCCTTGCCAGTGAGAGTGCCTTCCCACTTGTTCCTCGCGGCCTTGTAGGTACCGAACATGTAGCCAACCTCGCGACCGGTGACACCAATGTCACCAGCAGGCACATCGGTGTCGGCGCCAATGTGCTTGCTGAGCTCCTTCATGAAAGAAACGCAGAACCGGCGAATCTCGCTATCGGTCTTGCCCTTGGGATCGAAATCGGCACCGCCCTTGCCACCGCCCATGTTCACTACGCTTTTGTCAGCCAAGCGTTATAAAAGCATTTCTTGTGCTCTCTAGACTCACGCCCGGTGAGAGCATTCTTGAAGATCTGCTCGAAACCCAAAAACTTCAGGATACTCAGGTTGACACTTGGGTGGAATCTCAGACCGCCCTTGTATGGCCCGAGGGCAGAGTTGTATTGGACACGGAAACCGCGGTTGACCTGGCATTCGCCCTTGTCGTCTTCCCAGACAACACGGAACTGGATGATGCGCTCTGGGACAGAAACGACCTGGAGGGCCTTCTTGTACTCTGGCTTCTTCTCGAAGAGGCTGCTGTTCTCGAGGGTAGATACAAGCTCTGTTGGGGTACTCGTCAGTAAATGCTCGGATTTCCTGTGGTGTTGTGCATCCAGGTGGCTCTTCCTGGCCAACATGCCATTGGAACAAAGCCCATCTGCGCAAACGCTCTCCCATACAGGTGGTTGGACGTACCCTTGTAGGCCTGCTCGAACTCTGGCTCAGAGGGAAGGTTAGACATGATGAAAGGGTGGATGCAAGTTGCTCTTCGCTAATGGGTATCCAAAGTATAGAGCTCAATGTGGCACCGGACAAAAAACAGTATATGCAGTTATGGGAGAGGAGGAGAGGGAAGGCCAGGATGGATGGGCAGCTTCAATGGACAGACTTTAATACTTAGACGTGTTGCTAACCTATCGACAAGACTACCGCCGGTCTTGGGACCTATGTCGCGCGCAGAGAGCGCGAGAAAAAACAATCGTACCTGGGTACAGGACATGCGTAACGTCATGCCTGGACTCACCACAGCCTGTCCTCCTGAGCCTCATGTGAAGGGGAAGAATGCACCCTTGACCAGAAGCACCAGCAGAAAGCCACAGGCAGGTAGCAGGTAGACTTCGCCGATGTCCGGATCCGTCCAGTATCTATGCTAGCGGCATCCACAGTCAGCTCCAAGCGCATCGACTGGCGGGCTTTGGATCGTGTGGCAGAGCGAGCGAGCAGAAGGCGTGGCAGTCGAGCATGAGGTCGACATCAAAACCCACCTGGGCGACAGAGAGTGAGGTAAGGGCTCGACGAAGTCATAGACGCAATCTTATCTGCGACGCTTTATCGCAGCCCTGTGAGTGGCGGGGCTGGTTGGAACCCTGGCCGTCCAAGCCGCCTCGGAGAAGTCCCACCACTCTAGCTCATCTGGCCCCTCAGCCCGAGATCGGAGGAGCTGGCGACGTGTGTCTGCCCCTCGGCGATCCATCTGCGGTATACAGTACAGTACAGGACAGGATTACAATGCCAACATGGGGGACTCGAGGTGGTTGCTACCTCAACCTGCCTGGGCTACCCGCACTGCCTAGCTGCTGTCCAGAACGCGGCTCTGGCTCGGAAATTGCAGGCTTCAGGAAGCCACTGCATCCATCAGCCCATGCCTGCTTGACGGGAAAAAATTTTCTCGCTGGCTGACGAGGTCTATCACTCACTTTTCTCTTGCAATCTGATCGAGTAATAGGACTCAATTGGTCAGTGGATTGCACCCGCGGACCATGGGAGCTAGAGATTGCCCGACCCTGCAAACCAGCTGTAGATCCCTTGAACCTCTTCAATTGTTATGTGCAACGTTGAACAAGCAGTACTCGATTCTAGTGCGCTGAAGACCTCCTACGTACGGCCTCGACATCTTCTACGCTAAAGTACTTCATCAACTCAGCTTCGAGTTGGCTGTCCTCGAGGTGAGGCATGTCTCTAGCCCGTTTCACTGGATTGTCCCCATCGGCATGCGCACTGGCAAAGATGACGTCCAGCTCCTCAAGGCTTCTCCCTTTGGGCTCAGGGAAGAACCACCATACGCATGGAATGATGGCCGCATTGAACACGGCGAAGATGATGTACGTTTGGTAGCCCAAGTTCGCAAATGCAGGTGGCGTGATCATCACTGTAAACCGTCAATCTTCGCTCGACAGAACACGACGGCCATCGTCGACTTACCAATGACGAAATTACTGAGCCAATTTGAACATGTCGATAGAGCATTCGCTTGGATACGGGTCCGTAGATTGGTGATCTCTGCAGGATACAGCCAGGTCATCCCGAGCCAACCGATAGCGAAGAAGCTATTGAAGACAAACAGGAACACTGTCGCAGTGATGCCAAACCGGTCCTCAAGCTGAGGAGCACCACTCTCGTTCGTGGTGCCAGTCGATACAACGCCAGCCATGACCGCCATTGAAGCCATCATGCCGAAAGCGCCAAATATCATCAATTTGCGACGACCAGTACGCTCAATTAGTGGCAGAGCAACGAGCGACGCCAGGAAGTATTCCGTCCCGTTTGCAGCCGCTAACAGACGGGCCATATCCGGGCCAAAACCGAGAGAGTTCTCAAAAAGGAACGTTGCATAGTAAGTGACCAAATTGATACCACAGAACTAGTATACAGTGTCAGCATCTCTCCAATGGTCTTCATCGTAACCCACTCACCTGCTGGAAGAACTGCGCTGCCATGCCAAGCAGTGTGCGACGGAAGTTTTGTGAAGGTCCGTTGGTGAGCAGCTCTCTCATCCGAAACCCACCCCCCTTGTTCTGTACCTCAAGCGCCTCCCTGATGTTCTGTAGCTCCAGCAGTACTTCTGCATCGTCAAAGGCCTTGCCTAGGAGTCGAGCAGTGACGTCTTGCGCCTCTCCCATACGGCCCTTCATTGCGAGCCATCTCGGTGAGTCTGGGAGGTATAGGAGACCCCACATAACCAGTATCGTGAAGAAGGATTGGAACGCAATAGGGAAGCGCCATCTGAAACTTCCGGTCGCAAAGTATGCCCCGTAGTCCGTCCAGTACGATATCATTACCCCAGCCGATATAAGGGCTCCAGACAGAGTGATGAGAAAGCCGCGCTGCTTAGGGCGCGCGCATTCGGACTGCCAGGTAGGGATGGTGGACGTTACCATACCGTTACCCACGCCACCCACCACGCGTCCAGCTACGAAGAGTCCGTAATCATGTGCAGACGCCTGCAGGATAGTCCCGATGACCATGATTAGGGATCCCCAGAACGTCGACGGCTTGCGTCCCCACTTCTCGCCATAGAAAAGGACCAGTACCGCACCAAGGAAGCATCCAATCTGACAACAGTCAATAAACACTCCCGGAGTGGTTTTGAGAATAGAGCCGTAACTTACCTGATATATAGCCACGCCAGCAGCCTGCGTGTTGGCATCGCCCGTGCACTGGCTGGGGTTCGGTCTGCTTCTATCGCCATCAATCCAGCAGAGGTCGTTTGCCTCTTCACGAGGCGTCATCAGCGGTAGTACCCTCTGGAAGTCGTCGAGTGTGAGAAGAGCACTTAGTACACCTTGATCATACCCAAACATCAGGAAGCCACAAGATGCGATAATGCCTATACTCCAGTTGAGGGCTGTCCCCTGAAGTTTGCTCTTCCCAAAATTCCACTCTGGCAAGTTTGCACATTTGTCCCAAGCTCGTGCCCAGAATGAGGTAGGTCGTTGCCTGTCAACAACTTTCGTGAAGAATGCTGGCGGAGAGGTCTCTGTTGCGTTTTCCCTTTTCTCCTGTTCAGGCGACCTTCCCAATTTATCCTTTGACATGATGATCTACAGGTGACTCTGAGGAGATAGAGGAGCAGCGACTGTGGAAAACTCAATCTTGTCGAACGTGCATCTACGTATTTCTACTTTCGAGACAGCGCAATACATAGAGAGCATCGAATGTTTTGACTCTCGTCGAATTCACCTATGCCCAGGAAGGTTCCTACTTGGCTGCAGTCACAGAGGCCCAGGCATGCCAGATTGGGTAACTCGAAACATTTTCCACTTTTCTTCAAAGCAGTGACGAGAGCCAATGTTTGCATCTCGTTGTGAAAGAGCAGAAGTACAAGAAGCTCAAGTAAGCCAAGTTGACTGGAGAGGAGAGACTCTATGTTACTGCAAAGGCCAAGATTGCCCGCCTTGCAAGTACGCAAATGCCGAGATATCTCCTTGGCCTCATCACGAATGACTTCGATCGGCAAACAAGTCGTCGCCTATAGACAGATTTCTTCGTCTGCCTTCATGTTTACTTTGGTGCTGGGCAAACAAGATCTCGTCCTTGCGCGTGTACGCCGTACGTCAAGCCTGTCTCGGCCATCAGGGAATCGCTTGGCAATCCCTTCTCATGGAATTGAGGCGGAGAGCTGTGTCTGGAGAAAGCGCCTCCTACGACAGGCCTACTCCTCCTTTCATTTGCTTGTGCTGGCGACGGCTCTCACTACATGAGTTAGAGTCAATGTCGACCATTATGAGATTTTGAAAGACCTGAGAGAAAGTTGCGACAAATTTGAATCTCCGAGGACTGTTACGAGCCACCGTACGGAGATCTTCTTTGCGTGAAACTCCATGGATTGATAGAATTAATTGATATCATGTTTGATTTTCTGCTGGTTGATATGAAAGTCCTAGTGAACCCTGAAGAAGCCACCTTTACTCTGTGCCACGTCGTTTGATATCGATAAACTTGGGGCGATAATAGTCTAACCCTATGTAAAGTAAGTACATTGACTTGATGCACCAAACCCCTCATCTAATCAAGTTTGAGCGGTGTAGTTCGATCTTTCCTGGCAATGGATGGGTTATGCTCGTTGGTAAATGATATAAAAAGTTTCAAATGGAGCCTTGCACTCATCAGCTGGCTAATGAATGTTGAAAGACTCTGGGATGATGCTGTTCGTATAGCCACAAAGATAATCTTCCAATGACAAGGTTACTGGTTAGGTATCTCAGAGTGTGATTTGAAAGTTCGCCTTGCCCCGCGAAAGGGACTGCAACTCTGAGCCGCATTCACTTGACGTCATTTTGGAGAACTTCCCAATTTGGTAGTCTTCTATGTGACCAAACCTCACTGAGATCCGACAAGTCCTGATATGTCTTGGGCTGGCATTCCATGCTTTTGGTGGTTCTTGTAGTTTGGTGAAAAGCACAGCAAGGACTTTGACTATACAGCTACATCATGTCTTCGCGTGCGCTGCGCAAGGCTCAGCGCGAACGGGAAGAGCAGGAAAGACTAAGGCAGTCAGAAGATGCAGCCTCGGAGGAAGAAGACGCTCGAGCAACAATCAGCGTTAAGAACAGTGCATTCGCCATGCTCGGAGAGCAGGAAGATGAGGATGAGCCGGTGGAAGAAGATGAAGCAGAACAAGACAACGTGACAGCAGCAGCAGCAGCCATAGCGGAATCTGCAGAGGCGAATACGTCGAAACCACCATCTAAAAAGAAGAAGAAAAAGAAGAAAGTCAAAACTACGCCATCCGCATCTCAACTTGAGGAAAAAGAGGAAGATATAGACGAGATTGACAAGGCACTGAAGGAGCTGTCCGCAAATGGTGGATCGACCTCAGGCGAGACGGCAGGTGGGCAAGACACCTCTGCACAAGAAGCATGCCGACTGCTCGCTGTCGATGTCAGCAACCTCCATGCTGCGAATGAGATGCGCCGTCTCTTTGGCCGCACGGCTATGGAACAACCCGAGGACGACGACGAGGGAGGCCAGGGTGCTCCGCAAGTACAGGGCGCCAATAGGCGTCAGCAAAGACGAGTACAACAAGTTGGCCTGGCACAGATGCTTCGCGCACAGCGTGGGCAGGGTGGTAGTAGAGCCGGTGGTCTTTCAGCGCTGAGCTTACGACGAAACATCTTTATCCAGGGTAGAGAAGAATGGCCGGTGGCGACTGGAGGTGGACTGGGTATGGAGGTGGTAGAGAAGCGGGCAGATGGCACAGTCGAATACCGCTACGTGCACAACAGTACATACCAGGGTGTGCAGTCGCAGTTCGATACATGCGTCGCCAGTATGGATCCGAACCGCCTTGTTCGCCTGTTACAGTTGAACCCCTACCACATCTCCACATTACTACAGGTATCAGAAATCGCGAAGCAAGAGCGAGATCATGCCACATCGGGAGATTTGCTGGAGCGTGCATTATTCTCGCTCGGCCGGGCCGTCCACAGCACTTTTGCGAAGAACATTGCAGAAGGCAAAGCAAGATTGGATTTCGGACGTCCTGAGAATCGTGAACTGTGGCTCGCCGCAAGCAGGTATATGCAAAATCTGTCCATGCGTGCTACATGGCGAACAGTCCACGAGTGGGCCAAGCTGCTCCTATCTCTCTCACCTGAAGAAGACCCTTATAGAATATGGCTCGTGTTGGACCAGTACGCATTACGAGCTAGACAGGATCTTGACTATCTGAACATGAGCCGCGCACCGCAATTCCAGAACGTCCACCGCAATACACCAAATGTTCAACTCTCTCAGGGACTTGCGGAGTTTCGAGCAGGTAACAAAAGCAAAGGGAGACAGGTCCTATTTCGCGCGGTAGGCCGCTTCCCTTGGGTTGTCACACGGCTAATGCAGGAGCTAGCGATCGACCCTCCACCTGCAATTTGGGGCAAGGAGCCTCGCACCCAGAAGGAGAAGCTCTTCTCGGAGCTCTACGCTACGCGAGCTAAAGATATCTGGAACACCCCAGAGACGTCTGCTCTACTAGTCGAAGTCAGCTCCGCGCTCCCACCAGAAACACCCCCGGCAGAGATCGATGACACCCCAATCACGGCAGATGAGGCACGGCATGTCTTGCTCACAGACACCCCTGCCCTCATCGCACTCATCCCACGGAAATTCACGGCTGCACTTGCCTCGACCTCGGACCCCTTACCACCGACCAACAATATCCAGTCCTACTCACCCTCGGCCTCGAATTCGACTTTCGTCACGCACAGGGGCGAGGGTGAAACGCCGGGTGAAGACTTGCGCGAGCTACAAGGGCTGCAGTCTTTCTTTAGACGTATTTTCCCATGGTTTGACGGCTCGCAGAATGGTGGGCAGGACCCAACGGATGATGCGGAGGAGACTGACGGAACAGCGACAGCAGAGGCAGCAAGGGGAAGGCAAGACCCAAACGAAGAGGACGTCGCCCGAAGTATTGCCGAATCCGGCGTGTCCGAGGAGGTCATTGTCGCGCGGACACAGCGTATGATGGAGTTACAGCGGAGGTTGATGGGCGACGAAGAGATGATGGAGCAGCGGCTTGAGGCGATCAATGCACAGGATGAAGAAGACAATCGACGTGCCCGAGTTGAGGATGCTGCAGACGAGGAACGCTGACCGGCTTGGGGGAGGGGAAGGCATGTGGGAAGCCGATGAACGCATATAGAAAATGATAGATGCTCAATGAATGAGGCATTCTTGCAATGCATAGCCCAATAGAACGTCCGTGACTGAGTTTTTGCCATGCTATAATGCCGCCTCGAAATGCTGACTCTGGGTAGCAAGTGAACCTACTTCACTAACCCCTCCCAGGACCATGTGCGCTCTCGCCTTCACTCTCAGCATCACTGTCATGCAGTCCGAACCGTTCCTTTGCCCTGCCGCTCGGGGAGCTCAAATCATCAAGCTCGTCTTCCTGGAATTCCCTGGCCGCCTCAACATCACGCTGTTCTTTCCTTTTGCGAGCGAAACCGTTTAATCCGAGTCCGATGTTTGCGCCATCAGAAGGATCGTCGCCTGAAACGCCAGCATAGCCTCTTCTTCGCTTGCGGTCGCGCCACAAGAAGAATCCCCAGACTACCACAAGTATAATGACAACAACTAGCGCGGCCTCGCCACTGCGCTTGTAGGCGTGCCAAGCAGCTTTTGACAATTGGTCGTCATCGGCATCGTGAGAGTCGTCATTCTCAGGTGACGGCTCGGTATCAACGCCGTCTATCTTACTGTTAGTAGGTATGCTACCAATGATCGTAACGTCGACGCCTGTGAAGCGGTCGAGCATATCCCTTGCCCTACGTGGGTAGTCGAAGGGGACCATGTGGGAGGAGTTGTAGAATTTGATGTAGGTAAGGTTGCGCGCGGACCGGTATGTGCCAGCCGGTTCATCCTCGAAAGTCCAGTCATGCGTGGGTGCTGAGACGCCTGGGGTAGTTTCCAGGCCAGTACCGTTGGCCCAGCGCAGATTTTTGATGAGCTCTTCAGTGCCAATGTAATTGCAGATCAGGTCCTGATCTCCAGAAAAGAGGATGATGGGTATCTGCTCAAGGAGACCAGGCAAGAGATCCATGGATGGAGCGCTCTTGCGGGCATGGAATGCGTTACTGACAGGTCCTGAGCATTCCGTCCACCCAGTCTTTTTGTCGCTGTTGATGTGAAGAGCCTCAATGACATCAGAACGGCGGAGATAGGGGGTCACGTTTTCAAGGTCTGGAGGCCAGTTCATACCGCACTGGGGGTATGAGTCCGTGAGGCGCACATCGTACATGTTGAAACATGATCCCTCTTCTGTCTTTGACAGGCGCAGGATCTCAGTCAAGATGGCTTCGCACTGTGGCACGTCGACATGGTCCTTGCCTCCACGCTCGTTCAGCTCGATGGTGCATCTATCCTGCTGCTTCTCCACTTTCTGCGCAGCTTCAGAGCCTCCTTGGATTAGACCGTGCTGGTATGCAAAGGGCAAGTATGCAAGGTATTGCTCTGGGCCAGAAATCCAACCATTCCCAATGAGGAGCCCCGACAGATTCCATGCTTTTGATGGGTCGTTGAGCCTCGCGTTTCTGTCGAGTATGGCTTTCGCAATGTAAGGAATATGCTGGCCAGCGTACGATTCTCCTGCGATGTACAGCTAATCATATAAAGTTAGTGGAAACCCGTCACACCCAACAAGTGCATGTACTCACATCGTCATGGCTGTATTCAGGGAATATGGAGAACCACTTCTCCAAGAAAGTGATCATATTTTCGGCCATAGTGTCCAACTCATGAATATAGCTGTCCATATCGACGTAGCTGAACCCAGTCCCAACAGGGTTATCCACAAACAGCAGATTGCTGAACTCGTGCCAACTACCCTCATTATATGTCAGATTCCCCGACTGTCCCACCCTGTACGGTCCGACCTCCATCATCGCGCCGTCCATCGAGCTGCATCCTGGCCCACCGTTGAGCCATAACACCGTGCGCTGCTTGTCTGCTATGTGCTTGTTCTCATAGAGCCAGAAGAAAAGATTGCCGTGGTGTTCAGGCGTGACTTCTATGTGCCCTGCGTATTGCTTTAAAAGAGGCTCAGGGGCGCCAGGTAGATGATGGACGAAGTAGTCGGCTGCTGTCTTGTCGGCAGCTAAGGCGGTTGAGAGAAGAGTCGACGCCAGTGCTGTGATGGCGAGCGCGCCTCTTGTGGGAGCCATCCTCTGCGGTGTGTATTACCAAAATGTAGGGAGACTGATCAACTGCCAACAGCAGCTCAGGGCCAGCGCATTCCGATGGAGGGAACGGATCAAGGAGACGGCATAAGTGAGAGAAAGTGGACGGATATGCGTGTATGGGTGAGAGGGTCTTGGATGTAGAACACTGGGTAGCAGTAAGGAGTATGGCCAGGCTTGAATGGGCTGAAGGTCTTCGCTGTTTGTAGAAGTGGCTGATCTGAACTCCACGCCACGCGGCTTCTATTCTCGGCGAAAGAGGATTACCAAAGTCTAATTGTTGTATTGTATGTTGCAATGTCTAGCGCGGTACCTGAGTAATTGCTCCAAAGCGGTCCGTCCTGTGAGGCACAGGATCTCGTCTAGCTGACAGTCGGTGAATGCCACAACGAATCGGACGGGAAGAGCAGCAGTGACAGCAATGTGCAGTCTTATGCAATTCTACCGCAGTCGTCTTCTTTCATGCCCATCCCCGGCGCCGCTGGAGCCTATTCAGACCCTTACCCGGAAAGCCGGCACGCTGATGCCTGGTCGCCTGAGAGTTAGGAGGCTGCAGCTAGTCACGTGTTGACGCGTTCCAGGCATCCGGCCCTCACGCCGAAGCTTGTCGCGTGGCGCGTCGTCCGATATAACTATCTTGCCTCTGGCGGTATTGCTGAACTCAGCATCGTCACATATCACCGCCGCAGTTTCGATCGTCTGACCATTCTTGTATTGGTTCGCTATACCTACTGACACGAATGTCAAGATAGTAGCAATATGCCTTTGTAAGTCTCTGCCTCTTGTTCTGACTGCCAATATACGAGGCCGATGCTAAACTTCACCACCATAGACCAGGCGATCAACACAAGGACACGCCTGCGTCCTTCAATCCGTTCGTACCTCCAGTCCCTCGCATGAGCGAGTATACCGCACGCGAGGTCGCTACTCTTCAGGCGAGACTGGATCGACAATTGGGACCCGAATACATTTCCACACGACAAGGAGCTGGGGGAGGGAAAGTCCACTATCTTGCGGGCGAGAAGGTGATCAACCTTTCAAATGAGGTTTTTGGCTTCAACGGTTGGTCCTCGTCCATACAGACTGTGCAGATCGATTTCGTAGACGAGAACGCCACCAACGGCAAGATCAGTCTAGGCCTGAGCATTGTTGTACGCGTCACACTGCGCGATGGGTCTTTCCACGAGGACATTGGCTACGGGCATATCGAGAACTGCAAAGGGAAAGCAGCGGCTTTTGAGAAGGCAAAGAAAGAGGCCGCAACAGATGCGCTGAAGCGTGCACTTCGAAACTTCGGAAATGTGTTGGGCAATTGCTTATACGACAAAGACTATTTGTCCAAGGTGACTAAGATCAAGGCTGGACCTAGCAGATGGGACATCAATAATCTACATCGTCATCCGGACTATGCACCGATCAAACCTGAGAGCATCGAGGAAGCTGACGCAGGGCACGAGCAGCAGAGGATCGACATTGCTGCAAAAGGCAATGCGCGAGCACTTGCGAGAAACACGAGTGCTGGAAGCACAGATATCGAAGATGACTATGGTGGGAATTTGTTTGACGAAACAGACCTAAGCAATCCAGACGAAGTACAGCTGGATGAACCCAGGCCGTTTGCAGAAACACCAACAGGAAAGCATCCACAAGCGCCGAATCAACAGCAATTACGTCAAGGACCCCAGAGAATGCAGTCAATGCCCCAGTTGCGGCCGCCCAATGCACAGCCTGGCTTGCAGCCAACAAATGTCCAAGCCGTCCAGCCACGGTTGCAGGCCAGAACAGGGCAGCCCACTACACCATTCAACGGCTCAAAGACGCTGCCTCCACATGCTCAAGGTCAGCCAACACGGACTCCCCAACAGGCAAACACCGGACAGGTCATGCATCACCAACTTGATGGACAAGCAGTGCGATCCAACTCCTCTTCGGGGTCGACGGTGGCTGACTCGTCCGTAACCAACGCACAGCCGCAAACTGGATTGGTACCAGACGAAGAGTATCGGCCGCCTCCACCGCAACCTATCCCTGCGGGAATCCCAGACGGATTCGTTGCTGCCCGTGGTGCGGAATACTTGAATCGGCCACCCAACAGTGCAAAGCCATTAAGTGCAAACTTAGATTTCGATCCACACAAAGAAAGTCCAAGCATTAGGAAGACACACGGTGCGAACCCCGGCAAAAGTGCGCCTGTCAGACGAGACGTTACTCATCAGCCAGTCTACGAAGTTCCTCTCAGCCAGATTGCCGGCAACCGACCGCACCAAAATATTGCATCACATCAGACTCACCCACAAAACAACATCTCACGCCCACAATCACCCGCCACCCGGCTCCCAAATACGACAGCTCCCACCAACTTTGTGAACCCAGCGGCTGATCCTGCGAGGAGGATTGGTATGCCCCCACCTCCCACAGGGGCTTCAATGCAGAATCGAGGCCAATACCGTCCTCCTAGTGCCGTCAAAAGGCCAGCTTTGGCAGATGTGAGTAATCTGCAACAAGTACAGGAAGATGGATTGGCAGAGAACACCGCGAAGAAGCAGAAAACAGAGGGTTCAGTACCAAGAGGTGGCGATCAAAGCGGTCAAGATGGGCCGATTGCTGCAACGTGATAGTCGTTGCTTCACAGCAAGGCCATAGCCGCTACGATGGATTCTCGATCGAGTCGGCCTTATTTAGCTGTTTTTGAAAACTGAGCCAGCGCTCAGCAATTTCCAAAGCTCACGTACTCAAGTATGTTGATGGAGCATTATGACCAATAAAATATCAGGAGCGTACTGTCGAAGGCCAGTCGCAGAGGCACCCTCTGTCTTTGTCATTCACTGCGTCCGCAAGTGCTTCGGCATAATGAAATCCTCCACATCTGCTCCAGTATTCCCCGATCCTGCCCCTGCCTGCGTGCTCTCACCTCTCCTCACCCTTACTGGGCCCTTCCTCGCTCTTGGCCCAGCGTCACGTTGCTGTTGGCCATCGCCCTCTTCTACTCGCCCTGAAATTCTCTCTCGACTGCTCGCATCATCCTCGCCAATGATCCTCGCAATCAACGTCGCTTTTGCCTTGGCATCCTTCAATCGATCATCTACCTCACTGACTCCCTCCTCGCTGTTCTCCGTCGGCAGCGTCTCAGGGTCCGTTAGTGTAACAAGTCTTTGGACGTGCTTTCTCAACCGCCCAGAGGCGTCCGTGCTACCGATCGCCCGCAGTTGCTCCCTCTCCCTTTCATCCACAGCCTTAGCTCCCTCATCAGAAGATACAGCAGGCAGCGGCCGTATCAATTGGGAGTCCCAGACAGCCGCCCGGCCATGCAAGCGGCCCATTTCTATGAACTTCTCGAACCCTTTCGAGAGCCCGAAGGAACGACCTTCAGCGCGTCCGGCACGCTCACCATCGCTCAGACCTAGGCGGAAACCCTCGTTATGGTACTGATCTTCTAGATCTAGGAGAGAGTCGAACGGGTCGCTGGCTGACTGTCGCGGCTGTTGTGGATGTTCCTGGTCCTGGGGGAGGGGTTCAGCCATAATAACGAGTTGGGCTGACCTTCTCTACGGTTGCTTCACAATGCGACTAGATTAAGATGCTGACTGTAGATTTTGCAGAGCGTACCGCACCGCTTTGGGGATTTCCTCGAAAATTCGATTTGGTATATGGCGCAGCGTAATGAGACCATCAACTTTTCTTAATCGGGATTGTTGAGGCAGAAGAGCGTCGCCACAGGCTAAATTCCGGAGTTGCAATTTGAGCAACGTTGGAAAGCAAGCCTGAAGCATTTGGAATGAAGGTCTAGCTATCCTCGATCAACCTGTTACCTCGTACATCTATAAATCAAATTATAACCCGTAGCTTTGATGATAAAGCATTCAATTTTCAGAAATACACCTAGTCATGTTCAAAGATTTTCTCCGGAATGAGCATCACGCTAACCACATTCGGCGTACCTTCCTACTCGAGATATTGACTCACATTCACTCTCCTTTCCTTACACCTGGGCACGTTTCTAACCTAGAATGCAAGACCATATTTCATTACGATTTGAGAGTTCATAGCTTGACTAAGAGGCAAGACTGATACATGGCTGTTCTCGCCACAGAACGCCACAGAACGCCACAGTTGTCGCTATGAGTTTTCATACTTGTATTAGGTATCGAATACAAAGCGTCGTTGCTCGTGAAAGCTCGTGAGTCCTAGCTTGCGCCTGCAACACTCAGAACTTGAACTCCCGCAATCGATCAACGATAGCAGACTTCTCAAACACAAACCCGTTCTGGTCAGCCAGCCAAAGCTTCCAGGCGCCTGCGGCTAGACTGAGTGAAATGCCGAGGAGTAACGCCCTAGTAGAAAACCAATGTTAGTGCCCGCCTGTCCGACAGAAAATCAGGAATCTCAAGAGCAAACCAAAATTGGGAAAAACCACTCTGCTGAAGAAGCCTCCCCACATCCCCCTCCTTTTGAAACGTAGGTGAAAGAAAAAGATGTCTTACGTCGTGTTGGCTTTACCACCACATAGTCCAGAGAACCAATGACCCACACCGAGGAACAGATCGAGGAATGCTGCGAGGAGGCCCTTCTTTTTGGCGTTTTCGCGTACGATACTGCGTACGGGGCTGGTAGTTGAGGCCTTTGGTGTCGAAACTGGCGATTCGTCCTGAGATGCTCTGTCGTCATCTTTGACCGGTCCTTCTTCTCCCATATTCTCCAGCTCGCTTGCTGGCGCGTGGGGCCGGTTCTCGTCTTTTGGCGTCATTGGCGGTGTGATAGGCTCGGCTGGTCGACTCGCTTTGCTGTCCTCGGGAACCGTGGGGTTGGATGTTTCTGAAACTACAGCAGGGTGTGCTGGTTCGGGCTCAGGCACAGTTTCTTCTATGTCATGCTCTTTTACACTAGGTAGGGATGATGAGGCTGAGCTGAGGGCGCGAGACCTCGACACAGCCTCCTCTGGCTGATCAGAGACTTGGTCGACAGGGGCGTTGCTCGAAACCTTGTGAATGCTCTCCATAATACCATTGTGGTCCTCAGGGAATTTCTCGAGGGCCGCTCGGTCTGCCTGACTAGGTTCCGGTGCGACTACTTCGTCTGGCTGAGACTTGTCTGAGAGACGAGAAAGATCAGGAGTGCTAAGAAGCGATGTCTGCTGTGGACGGTCTTTACCGTCTTCGGTTGGGGCCATCTCGTGCTTCAGAAGTGGCGCATCCTCCTCTTCCGCTTCTTGTGAATTGGTAGATTTGCTAGGCTCTAGATCCGGATCTGTTCGCACTGGAACCTCCTCGCTGGCGTTCTTTTCAGGATCTGCATTGGCTTCGCGCTGCAAAAGCGGCGCAGTCGTCGGTAATTCTGTCTTTTCCTCGGCCTTACTACTCGGTTGCTCAACAACCAGTAAGTTGTTTTTGTTTCCAAATCCGTCGTCAACCGTAGGCTTTCCTTCGTCGAAAACCCACCAGTCCCCAACACCCAGGCGGAATTTGTATTGATAATGGCCCTCAGTGGCTTCGAATTCCTTCGAGAACACATGATTACCATCTGCATCAGTTGTGACGCCCATCTCGACTGGCTCCCATTGCGGGTGAGTAAGACTTGTCGTAAGGAAGACGGGCGGCTGAAGACCTGGTGAGGAGTATGTGATGTTCACTTTTTGGGCCATGGTGACTAAACTTGGATGAATCTTGTTAGGTTTGCCAATCCAGGAAGGAGGTAGACGTGATCCAACAAAAGGCTGAGGAAGGCCGCTAGGAATGTTGTTTGGCCTTCGAATCATGATGTCAGTATATACACTCTTGCGAAGGCGGTGGCGAGGTGGTTGGAGCTGCACTGGAGAATCGCCAGAGGCTCGAGACGAGGAGGATGATTTACTGAGGGATTCGAAGGAGGATCTGATATGATGGAAATTTGGGTTGCTACTGTGCTTATACATAGGAGACGGTGATACATTCAGAAGCTACACAGAGAGCAAAGCAGGAAACCAGAGGCATGTTCCGGGTGCACAGTCCGAACAGGGAGACATTCACTCACCGCCGTGGCCTGTATATTCACAACAAGGGAGGTACAGTCCAGGTCCAGGAGATTGTGACTGCTTCGCACTATCGCAATCGGCGCCAGGTATCGCGCTCCAAGACAAGTAGCTACTGGGTTCAAAAATGGCGAAATATAGGACCAACCGGTAAATGCAGATAAATGTGAGGAAGTCGAGCGCCCTAGTGCCACAAGGTAAAAGCGAATTCCAGCAGAACAAGGACAGGCGAATCAAAGTGGACTACCTTTCCCAATATTAGATGTTCAAGAAGAAGATGATGATGATGATAGTGCCCACGGACAGCCCAGAGAGACAGAGGTAATGTCAGAGGAAGCAGACTGCAAGTGTGGGCTCACTACAAATTTGGGTTGAGAGGTGAGCTGCAAGCCCAGAACATGCAGCAGCAGCAGTCGCGTGCGCACCCTATCTGCTCCTGCAACCTGGGCACCCTCAGGCGGGTGGGCGTGTACACTCAGCAGAAGCGACCAGGATGTGGTGAGCAGGAAGGAATAAGCGCATGCCGCTGCCTGTGGGACTTTGGGGTTGGGTGTTGCTCGCGCGGAACGCGTGTCATCCTTGCAGCATCTCTCGCGTCACTCTGGCGACTACTTGGATATCATAATGCCGTACATACATCCAGTGGCCAAGCGCCCTACGCGTACCAGCAGCGAGTATTGTAAGGACAGTATTTGTTACCAGGTTCCGAGAAGATCGGTGCGGTGACGTTTGGGCCGTTTCACCACATGGAGCTGGTGTCTAGCTCTACCCACTGGCTGCAAGCGTCGGCAATAGCCGATGTCGCGTGCTTCGTTGACTTTCTTGGACATACGCATATACAGGCCTCTTGAGAACATGTATCTAGTAGGAAACGAGTACCTAATTATACGTAAGGCTGAACGGTTCTGCAGTACAGCTTTTCAACAGGGTGTTTCAGACAGGCGCAAATAGAACACGACCACGGCAACGCCATGCTGATGCGCCTGCTCCAAGCTCAAAACAGTACATCCTGACAAGACTTCGCTCAAACGCTCACCATACACTCAGGGCCAGCCAGCTGTACCCTTCCCAGTCCACGTCCTGATCCCGTCACAGTATTCCAGGCCTTCTACACCCCTGCATCTTGTAATCGCTGTAACAACCAAAGAGCAACCGGTCTCCTGACTTCCTGTATCTGCCAAGCAATAGCGCTCACAGCTATCAGCACTCCAACCGCAAAGGCAAACTTGCGATATCCTCCACGCATCTGCACGGACGCTTGCGATTGACCTTGCTGGTCAAATCCACCTGCCACTTGGGGCTCGTCCGAGATCGTGAAGGACCCTGTGAACATGTCCTCCAGCCCGGTCCCACTGTCGTAATCCGACTGCAGGTGCCAAGCCGAAGGCTTCAGATCAAGATGGCCTTTCGTTCTGTTCTTCGCAGGGGTCATGTCTACGTCACTATCATCTCCATGTGTACTCTGAAGTGTTTCCTCAGCTCGATTGCCAGCCGATTTGGTTCCCAGGTTTAGCCCTCCTAGGTTGCTCGGCCGCAGCTTGGCCATGAAGTCCTGCCGTTGGCTCTCTGGAGCTTGCTTGAAGTTGAACTGACTGGGCGGGTTTCGAGCTCGCCGCTCTAGGCTCATGGGAGCCTGAGGAAGACGACCTCTGAATGGCGATGGGTTGACTGGCGGTTCGAATCTGAGCCTAGCCCGCCGCTCCTGCTCATGACGTTGCTTTTCCGCTTGGTTCCGTATATCGTCTTGCAAACGGAAAGTCTCGTCCCGGAGAGGGCCCCAGCCGGACGGTGGTTGCATGCCGTAGGTTTGGCTACTTCTAACCTGCTGCTGCCGTGAGCTGCTGTTTGTTGATGGCTGCCAGTCAATGTCCATTGCATCTCCTTCCTCATCTGTGGACTCCGAGCTCGGCGGTGATGGAAGTGTAATTCTAGCACTAGGACTTTGCTGCAGAAGCACACCGTTGGGATTCCTTTTCCGGGTTGGTGCTAGGCTGGAAATTGGGAAAGGAACCTGCACTTCTCTCCTGAATAGCGAGTTTGGCGAGGAAAATGGCCCCTCCATACGGGCGGTGTCTGCGTTATCTCGGGTAACACTGGCAAAGATGTTTTCATCTTCAGGTCTTGGAGTGGCCTTGTTGTATTTCATGCGCCACGGTACAACCTTGATTGCACGGCCACCAGCGTAACCTCCAAGCAAGATGACCACAATAGCGGAAAAGTGTGCCGCAAGAAGCCGAGACACACTGACATTTGCGATCCAGGACTCGTCTGAAAGGTAGTAATATGCGATGCCTCGGCTTACAAGTATTAGCACTTGCACCCTGAAATAGGTGCCTTGGCCCTCGACCGCCTCAATGCGATCCGACGGGTGATACCAACTGCTGAGACCTGGATTGTACCAGAGAAGACAGATAGTACAGATGAGCGCCCTCCACACGTCATTCTTGAACACTTGATGGCACACTGCATTGAAACATCGCTCCTTCGCAAGCTCAAAGCAGGCTGATGGCTGTGGAGCATAGCTGAGATCCTCGTCGGTCCACCTCACCAGTGGCTCGCCATGAAGCGATATGCCCACGATGCCATACGCATGCCACAAGACCTGCACCAACACACCGACAAAGAGATTGAGCTGTATCAAGCTGAAAAACCGCCGCACAGCCCACTTGCTCCAGCTGTCCCTCTGCCTTCGTCCATCTCGTCCTTGCTTGCGCATTTTGGCCAAGGTCGCATTGCGGGTGAGACCCTCGTAATCTGCAGCATAGAGCCTGCTCTGCGCTCGCTTCGCACATACACCACATAGAGGAGGATGGCTCTTCTCCAACTTCTTCTGGAACTCTGGTAGCCCTTTTTCAAATTCCGCGTAGTTTGGGTGGTCCTCGTCAGGCAGCCGGTCTGCAATGATGCGTGCCACCATCTGCTGGTTCTGTATGCATCGGTCGCAGAAGACTTGTTCGGTCTGCTGCCGTTGGCTTCTTAGCCTCAAGCTAGTGATGTCTTCTCGTGGTCCGGCTAGCGAGGGAGTTGTTGCGCGTGGTATTGGAGTTGATGAAAAGAACTCGGGGGGTGGATCGGCGGTATTGCCTCTCTCGTCGAGGAAATTGAGAGCTGAACATTCTGCACATTCGAACTGCCTTATCCCAGAGCCCTTGGAGTGCGGGCTTCGACTGCCGCATGAGTGGCAGCAGATGCGCCTGAAGGGAACCATGTTTTGTGATGCCTCAGTCAGAGATCAGAGGCAAGCAAAAAGACGTGGCTGCCGCCGCTTCAAGGTATATATACTCGAGCGCAAGATGCGTGGAATCGCAGTAGAAGCGCATGCAGGGTGCCGAGGTTTATCGAAAGCCCATTGTTCTTGCTCTATGTCGTGTTCTGTGACCTCAAGTTTCACTTCACCTTAGTCCATGTTCAAGACGGGGAACAGCAAGTTTTGTCGGATTTAGCCGGTGTTTATACTGTACTCGGCAGCTATGCGCAAGTCTGGGGTCGGATTGTTCATAACAGGTTAGCACCATACATAATGCCACCTCACTCTATACAAAACCAATCTTAGGGTTTCTGGAATTTATGTCAATGCCTAAGCTGAAGATGCAAAGAACGTTGCGCGCTCTTGTCAAATTTTCGGTTTCGAGAGTGCTGTCCACCAGATTGGCACCATAACGGTATCTACCCAGATTACATCAGCATGTATAACTATGAAAGAGCTGAGGCAACTTCGGTGACTCCAGACTGCTCTTCACTTGAACATCTGGACTGCAGTAGGGAGAAGGAAGAGAATGGCAATCCCTAGCCTCAGGCTAGCTCTGTTGTGTTTCCTGATGACCTGAGTGGACTAGAGCTCTTAGGTAGGGAACGGTTTGAAGTACATTGTAGCCAGTGTATAGTATTGTTGGGTGTGCCATCGCCACCGACTTCGTTGTAGTATAAGAAGGCCCTTTCGCCTTCTGCTCTGGCAGGTACTATAGTATCTTAGTGCTTATAGAGCACCCAGCTCTTTGTATAGGAAGCAACGGTCTCGGCGACGGTGAATATGCGAGAAGCTCCCTGGGTACGTCGCTACAGCTTGGAATCTCGAAAACACCTGCACAGTCTGACAGATGCTATAAGTGACTCAGAGCTGACAGTGAGGACGTGGGGCAGCAGCGCGTGCAGGATCGTTCATGCAGAAATGCACAGGCGAGCAATGTCTCCGGAAGGGGTCAAGTCAAGCATTAGATACTAGTACCCGCACATTAGGATAGACTTCTTTCCACGTGTGAGGGCGTATGGCTTTAGCTATCAGAGAAGCCACTTGCGTCGCAGCTGGACTACAACGGGATCTAGACCGTGTGTTAGAACAATTAGCACGCACTTGGCAGAGGACGGGTATTGATGTTGTGGAAACAGTCTTTGACGGGTAGCGTTGGAGGCACTCCCGTGGAAGGGCACATAAGATAGAAGAAAGATGCGCACAAGAAATATGCACCAACGGGGTCCGCGGGGAATGGTGTGGACGCGGATACGGAACTGCACAAAGCAGGCAATAATAGACGCGGAGTCATCGGGACAGGCTCGGAAACTGGCAACCGGGACCGGGAGAGGGCAAGCGATTGTGAGTGCCGGCGATGCTACCTGTACATAGAGGGCACTCTTTGCGCTCGTACTCTCGTATCAGGGGGTCGTATCCTCGCATCAGCGGATCGTATATTCGTATTCCCCCTCAATGTCACTGTCTCCCGTTTGGCATTTTGCGTGCATAACCATCGGCTGAGCATCATCCGATGGCTCAAGCCAGGCGGCTTGGCCTCACCCGGCTACCGCATTGGCATGACGCTTTTCTACGCAGACTAGCGTGCACCTGTAGCCAACCCTGGGGGCATCTCAGTTGAGTCTCATGAGCCAACCACAAGCCTCTCACGAGCTATCCGTCATAGTGCAAGGTAACCTTTGGTGCACTCTCGGATGGGTAATTCGCGACCCTGGCTGCCGTTCTGTGGCACGGCTACATGTGCAAATAAAACCGCCTGCCTGACCCATATATCAACTGCTCAGGGCTAATCTAGATTCTTTGAGATAGACAGAACATCAACATTCCATCAACATTCTTACTGCTTACCTAACCGTGCAAATTCGTCTGAGGCAACCACCGTTATATTCTCACACTTGTACCATATCAATAGACCAATTGAGTAAACACATCTCACCTTTACCCAGGAGGCAAGATGTCCTTCGTGGGTGCCTTTGGCAACTATGACCGCACAGCAGAGACTGCTGGTGCACAACCTGACGGCACAGCTTTCATTCGCCGCTCGAGCCTGGCAGATCAAGATGCAGTGGCTCAAGAACATCAACAAGGGCGACGTACCAGCTTGGGTCTAGTCCGTAGCCTCTCAAGACGGGGCTCGAATCCAACAGTGCCTTCACAACAATCGACATCTGAGCATACACAGGCCAACCGTTCAGAGTACAACGCACAGACAGTCAATGAGAAACATGACTACGAGAAGGAAGGGTTGGAACCATTTGAGTCTTCAGACTCCGCTTCTGAGCAAGAGGCCGAAAGGAAAGCAAACAAGAAAGTCGCCGAGCTCGCCCGAACCATGACGGCCTCCAGCAACTGGTCTCAAATACCCGGAAACCCTTTCATAGCCGAGCAAGGCTCAGAGCTGGACCCCCGTTCTGAGAACTTCAAAGCCCGCTCATGGGTGAAGTCGATGATCAAACTCAATGAGTCTGAGAACATTTCACCATCGAGGACTGCTGGATTCGCTTTCCGCGATCTAAATGTTTTTGGCTATGGTCAAGACACTGACTACCAGAAGTCAGTCGGCAACGTCTGGCTGGAAACAGTCGGTTATGCAAAGAAGGCACTTGGCATGGCAAAACCCAAGAGGATCGATATTCTACAGAACTTCGAGGGCATTATCGAAAGCGGTGACATGCTTGTCGTGCTAGGCCCTCCAGGCTCCGGCTGTTCAACCTTCCTTAAAACTATTACCGGCGAGACCAATGGCTTCACTGTCGATCAAGGTTCCTACCTCAATTACCAGGGCATCCCAGCCAAAGCGATGCACAGCCGCTTCAAGGGTGAGGCGATCTACACAGCGGAAGTCGACGTCCATTTTCCCAATCTGAGTGTTGGTGATACCCTTGACTTTGCAGCTCGCGCTCGAGCTCCACGTAACCCTCCAGGGGGCTTCAGCCAGGCAGAGTGGGCTCGCCACTTGAGGGATGTTGTGATGGCGGCATTTGGCATCAGCCATACTATCAACACGCAAGTTGGAAACGACTTTGTGCGGGGTGTTAGTGGTGGAGAGCGAAAGATAAGTGTTCCACGTTCATTGGTTGGTCAAACTCTTACTGACAGCATTATACAGAGTCACCATTTCCGAAGCGGCCTTGAGCGGTGCGCCATTGCAGGCGTGGGACAATTCGACCCGTGGATTGGACTCGGCGAACGCAATCGAGTTTTGCAAGACCGTCAGGCTCTCAACAGAGCTTGGCGGCGCAGCAGCAGCAGTCGCTATCTATCAGGCTCCTCAGGCGGCATACGATATTTTCAACAAGGCACTCGTATTGTACGAGGGCCGTCAAATATATTTCGGGCCAACAACCAAAGCCCGTGCTTACTTTGAGCAGCTTGGATTCTTGTGTCCAGACAGACAAACAGATGCAGACTTCTTGACCTCCATGACATCCCCACAGGAGCGCATCGTGAGAGATGGTTACGAGGGCCGAGCTCCTCGGACTCCTGACGAATTTGCTGCATCCTGGAAGAATAGCCAGCAGCGGATTGAGCTGCTGAAGCAGATTGAGGAATATGAGCATAAATTCCCCTTTGAAGGCGAAGCTTACGCCAAGTTCTCGGAATCTCGTACGGCTCAGAAGTCAAAGAGGCAACGCACAGGTAGCCCATACACCCTCAGCTACGCGGGCCAAGTGAATTTATGCCTGAGGAGAGGATTCCAGAGGTTAAGGGGAGATCCTAGTTTGACCTTTACCCAATTATTTGGCAACGTCGCCATGGCACTGATCTTAGGCTCCGTCTTTTACCAGCTGGCCGACGACACAAACTCCTTCTTCCAGCGCGGCGCTGTACTCTTCTTCGCAGTTCTCCTTAACGCCTTCGGATCTGCTCTCGAGATTCTGACTCTCTACGCCCAACGCCCGATTGTTGAAAAGCATGACAGATACGCGTTCTACCACCCTTCGGCTGAGGCTTTCGCATCGATGCTTACCGACATGCCCTACAAGATTCTGAACGCCATATTTTTCAACATTACACTCTACTTCATGGCGGGACTGAGACAGACTGCAGGCGCATTCTTCTTCTTCCTGTTCATCAGCTTCATCATGACACTGACTATGAGCATGTTCTTCCGGACCATTGCATCTGTATCGCGTACGCTCTCGCAGGCCATGGCACCAGCAGCGCTCTTGATTCTGGCCATTGTTATTTTCACTGGCTTCGCCATTCCGGTTAACTACATGCTTGGATGGTGCCGATGGATTAACTACCTCGACCCAGTGGCTTATGGCTTTGAAGCGCTTATGATCAATGAGTTTGCCAATCGTCAATTCTCTTGTTCGGTATTCATCCCTGAATACGGTAGCCTTGCGGACGGTAGCCAGGTCTGCTCAGCTGTAGGATCTGTGCCCGGTCAGCCGTATATTGAAGGCAGCACCTATCTGATCTCAGCATATCAATACCGCCCAAGCCACCGCTGGAGGAATGTCGGCATCATCTTTGCTTTTATGGTCTTCCTCATGTTCACATACCTAACTGCTACTGAGCTCATCTCCGCCAAGAAGTCCAAGGGCGAAGTTCTCGTATTCCGTCGTGGACACAAGCCAACTGTCCTGAAGGAAAAGGCTGCAGATGAGGAGAATGGTAGTAACGGTGCCACATTGACTCAGAAGGAGAGCTACACATCCGCTGTCGATATCATTCAGAAGCAGACCGCCATCTTCAGCTGGCGTGACGTCTGTTACGATATCAAGATCAAGAGCGAAGAGCGACGCATTCTCGACCATGTTGATGGGTGGGTCAAGCCAGGTACTTTGACCGCTCTGATGGGAGTATCAGGCGCCGGCAAGACTACGCTGCTTGATGTCCTTGCTACTCGTGTGACCATGGGTGTGATCTCGGGTCAAATGCTTGTTGACGGTCGCCAACGGGATTCTTCCTTCCAGCGCAAGACTGGCTACGTTCAGCAGCAGGATCTCCATCTTTCGACATCTACAGTTCGCGAAGCGCTCAACTTCTCGGCCCTGCTCCGGCAGCCAGCTTCTGTCTCTCGCCAGGAGAAGCTTGACTACGTGGAGGAGGTTATCAAGCTTTTGGATATGCAAGATTACGCGGATGCCGTCGTTGGTGTCCCAGGGGAAGGATTGAACGTCGAGCAGAGAAAGTAAGTTTGGATGTACCCTGATGTAGTGTACTGTTTATCATGCTAACCTTTTGAAAGGCGCTTAACAATTGGCGTTGAACTCGCGGCGAAGCCTGAGCTTTTACTTTTCCTGGACGAGCCCACCTCAGGCCTTGACTCTCAGACATCTTGGGCCATCCTTGATCTGCTGGAAAAGCTGAAGAATTCCGGTCAGGCAATCCTATGCACTATTCATCAGCCTTCCGCCATGCTCTTCCAACGTTTCAATCGCCTCTTATTCCTTGCCAAGGGTGGTAGAACCGTCTACTTTGGTGAAGTTGGCGAGAACTCAAAGATTCTGACGTCTTACTTCGAGCGCAACGGTGCACACCAATGCCCTCCCGACGCCAACCCGGCCGAATGGATGCTGGAAGTTATCGGTGCTGCTCCTGGTACGCACACTGACATCGACTGGCATATGACTTGGCGCAACAGTAAGGAGTATCAAGAAACGCAACAGCATCTAGACTTCATAAGAGAAGACCGCATGAAGAACTCCAAGCCTAGCTCGAAGGCTGACGACAAGCTGAGCTACAGAGAATTTGCAGCCACATTCCCGGAGCAGATGCGCGAGGTCCTTTGGCGTGTTTTCCAGCAATACTGGCGCACACCATCCTATATTTACAGCAAGTTCGCGCTGTGCCTGCTTTCGTCCCTCTTCATTGGTTTCATCTTCTACAACGCACCTCTTACGCACCAAGGCTTGCAGAATCAGATGTTTTCCATCTTCATGCTCTTCACCATCTTCAGTCAGCTGGTTCAACAGATCATGCCTCACTTCGTTGCTCAGCGCAGCCTCTACGAAGTCCGTGAAAGACCTAGCAAGACCTACTCTTGGCAGTCTTTCATGATCTCCAACATCATCGTCGAGCTTCCCTGGAACAGTCTCATGGCAGTCATCATGTTTTTCTGCTTCTACTACCCAGTTGGCCTATACAACAACGCGGCTCCAACCGATTCAGTTCACGAGCGTGGCGCACTCTTCTTCCTCTTTGTGCTCGAGTTCCTCCTTTTCACTTCGACCTTCACCAACATGATGATCGCCGGTATCGACACCGCCGAGACCGCTGGCAACATTGCCAATCTGATGTTCTCGCTCTGCCTGATCTTCTGCGGTGTCCTTGCTACACCCCAGAGTATGCCAGGCTTCTGGATCTTCATGTACCGCCTGAGCCCCTTCACCTACCTCGTTGAGGGCATGTTGTCAACCGGCATCGCCAGGACCCAGACCTACTGCGCCGACAACGAGTTCATCACCTTCAACACTCAGGGCGGCCAGACTTGCGCTGAGTACATTGCGCCACTGCAGCAGTCCAACGCCGGCGGATACTTGCAGAACCCTAACGACACAAGCGACTGCAGCTACTGCACTTACAGCAGCACTGATTTCTTCCTGAGTCAGATCAGCAGCAGCTACAGCAACGCATGGAGGGACTTCGGCATCCTCTGGGCATTCATCATCTTTAATTTGTTCGCTGCTCTTGGCCTTTATTGGTTGGCCAGAGTCCCAAAGAACCAGAAGAAGAAGATGCAAGAAAAGTCGTCTTGATGAGATTTTCTGATTACATAGATCATTCCTCCTTCTTTTCAACTGAATCTTAGCGTTGGCGTTAGGGGAAAGCTTAGCTTTAGACTATGACAACTTAATAACCTATATAGAATTGTATAACACAAGAAAGAGACTTTCGTACAGCCGCTACATTGGACCTCAGCCCCTAGAAGAGAAATGTGTCCGCAGTTTCTAGGACATATTTGAAATGCGACGACTGGCGCGTGACTACAAGAAGTCGTCAGTTGCAACAATGTCCAACACAATGGTCGTTCACCGCGTCTCGCTTGGTGAAGGAATTGGCTGAAGTCTTCTGAAAGATGCGCATGTAGGTATAAACTCGGGATGTGGGTGGGTCCTGGCTTCTGTCATTGCAAAGTGTGAAGCCTGTAGCAGCTCGGCTACTCCCGATGGATACCTCAGGTTGGTGGCGAAATAC
This sequence comes from Polychaeton citri CBS 116435, assembly GCA_010093785.1. NCBI lineage: Eukaryota > Fungi > Ascomycota > Dothideomycetes > Capnodiales > Capnodiaceae > Polychaeton > Polychaeton citri. The sequence continues at coordinate 41,893 of MU003828.1, forward strand.
GTAAACGGTCCAGGTTCCTGCGTCTGTGCAGCTATCCTTATGTGGAGCAGGTCCCTGGATTCAAAATTGTTCTAAGGTTGCTGCGTTGCGTTCCTCAAAACGGCAGGACACAACTACAATGTCTTAGGAGGTTTTATCTTCTCTTTTCCAAAGACAATTCTGTACTAGACGTAAGTCTAGAGTTCTTGAAATATGCCTTCGTCAGTCGTTACAAGCTCAAGTGTCCCAGTACAACGGTTGTCGGCTTCCAACCGGGTTCAAGATGTCAAAGAAGAGCTGGCCTCTTCCTCTGAAGCTCCTGATGGAAAGAGTGTCAAAAGCGAGGAGGGCGATATCCATGATCGCTTCTTCTGGACATACACCGAGGAGCCGCATATGACGAGACGGAAGGCTATCATCAAGGCGCATCCTGAGGTACCTCAAGCTACGGATATGATACTCATGTTCCAGAACACTAATATAGACCCTTGCCTCAGGTCCTAAAACTATGCGGTCCTGAACCTCTAACTCTCCCGCTCGTCGTCGCCGTCGTTACCCTGCAAATTGCTTGCGCATATCTACTCAGAGACACGCCATTCCTGTCATGGAAGACCTTCCTCACTGCCTACGTAATCGGTGCGACCGCAAATCAGAACCTATTCCTTGCCATTCACGAGATCAGCCACAATCTTTGCTTCAAGAGTCCGATGGGTAATAGATTGTTGGCAATATACGCAAATCTGCCGATTGGAATACCATACAGTGCTTCCTTCAGGGTAAGTTCGACTCCATCACCAAGATTGCTAGCAGTAGGATGTCAAGAGGCTTCCTGCGTCCTTTAAGCAACCGCTTCCTAACTCCTCACAGCCCTACCACCTCACACATCACAAGTCTCTAGGTGTAGATGGCTTGGACACCGACCTTCCCACAGCGCTAGAAGCATGGTTCTTCGATTCGCTTGCTGGCAAAGCATTCTTCTGCACGTTCCAGATTTTCTTTTATGCGCTGCGACCGATGATGGTCTACAAGCTCCCACTCACCAGCATTCATGCCCTCAACATAGCCGTCCAGCTTGTGTTTGACTACCTCCTGATTCGATTCGCTGGGGTTCGTGCACTAGGCTACCTCATCCTGTCTTCCTTCCTAGCCGGCTCTCTACACCCATGCGCTGGCCACTTCATCGCCGAACACTACGTTTTTGCACAGCACAGCAGATCGTTGCAGGCCGGTGCATCTGACAAGCTATCTGCTCCACCACCCGAAACATTTTCATACTATGGACTCCTCAACTTCTTCACCTATAATGTCGGCTTGCACAACGAGCACCATGATTTCCCAGCGATCCCATGGACGAGACTTTGGAAGCTCAAAGAGATTGCTAGCGAATTTTACGATGATTTGCCTTGTCACTACAGCTGGACTGGCGTGATTTGGCAGTTCATTTTGGACAAGGAGGTTGGGATGTGGTGTAGAGTCAAGAGGAAAGAGGGCGGGCGCAAGGTTGGATTTGGAGATGCTGAGACGACGCAACATCGACAGCCAATTGTTGGCGTCACTGGATGATGGATTTGATGGCCAGATACGTGAATTGTTGAACCGTGAATCATGACGTATCGTTCGCTTTCTTTTAAATCTTCAGATAGAAGTCTTGAGACGTCCAGGCCGATGTACCCAATGTCTACTACTGCACTATATGCGAAACTTCATTCTCCGTTACACTAAGCTTTTCGCACATGACGTGTTCGTAGTGTGAACTCTGGCGCAGACGTTTGGAAGTGTCAGCTGCTCACACATCCTGGCAAGCCATGTTTGAAGAGTAGTTTAAGGGGCTGAAATGGGGGAAAGGATCACACTCTTAGTGGACAAGGCTAGGGTATCTATTGGACAACTGCGTTTTGTGCCAATATGGTGTTGTTGTTACTTCCACCCATAATAATGCCCTCGATCTCACAGGATTCGCGCAGGAACATCCATGTGCACGCAGCTCCAATCGTGCTTCTGATAAACTTCACTGGACTGGTGTCGTAGTGTGCAACAGCCTTATACACGACGTCAGCTGCCGTCTCTCTCTCACCGTGAACTTATTGCATATTCTGTTTCTACCAAATCGCACTACTCTCCACCAATTGCAGATCGCATCCCTGCTCCACGATCCATGGTAAAGGCTACAGTAAGAATATTTCGCCGAAACTGCATCTTCCGTGATCGTCGCCTCCATAACCCAGCAGCCTTCCTTCAGCGGCATGTCTCAGACTACCATGCCCCCAAAACAATACGTATATCAGGTTCTAATTGGGTATGCGAGGTAAGAATGTAGAGGCTGCGAGCAGATAGCGATTATTGTAGGGCATTTGTAGGGCATTGAGTAGTTGTTCACAGGTAGGAAAGAGTACACTGACCGTAAATAATGGACGCCATCAGACCTTCACGAATCTCAATACATTTTATGTGCACATTCATCAGAAAGTTGGCCTGTTTCAGCACGTTCACCAGTAAGTATACCATCACAGCAGACCAAGGATCAAAGTAGAGACCACACGAGGCGTAGTAACTCTCTCTAACCGCCTCGCGGTATCGGAGGCCCAGGAAGAGCAAGTTCTGCTACATGACTTAAAGTATCCGGAATGTACAAGGACTTGATACCCGGGCTTGAGGCTGAATTAGACGGCGAAAGGCTGGTTGGTGCGGGAAACGTGCTAGCACATAGGGAGGACACTATATTGCCGGTAGTCAGGAAGCAGAAGCTCCGCGAACGATAGTTCCATGATGCAAAGCCAAGAACAGGTTCAAAGCGCATAGGCTACAACAGAGCATCACAGTCAAGGCACAGGACCAAGAAACCATCGCAGGGCACTTTCAGAAGTAACGGTGACAAATTAGTAAGTTGTTGCAGGTGTAGTAGTCGATTCTTATACGTTTCAGCCAATGGTAAGGTAATCCTTCGGAGCATTATGGGCATAGACTAAATTTAGCATCACACGTGCGTTGATTGCTAACCAGCAGAACGCTTAGCGGCACTTCGCCGTCTTGCTGACTTATCGTCGAACGATCTTGCGCCTCTTCTACTCGTCGCTTCGTTCGTTATGAAACTTAACCTTCGCGGCTGAGCAAGTGAGCAGTTTGACTATTGCTTAGTCTCGCTTGTCGGGAGCCCTCTAGGCTTGGTGCATGCCTGTGCCTTGGCCATGCATTCCTTCGTAGATGGACACACCAAACCATGGTCCACTGCTGCTGCTGTCGCACCACGAGATGATACAGGCTGACTTTGGAAGACCCAACACTGAGCGGTGTCGCACAGCAACCTATGAAGCAAACCTGGGGCTGAAGCTGATGGCAAGGGCAGTCTAGGCTGTTCTCTGATTACGGCAAATGGTTCATGTTGGTTCCATCTTAATTTCATCTAGGATATTCAAACCTGAGCCTACGGCACTATAAGTCGCCGACGACGACGGATGCGCAACAAGCGGATTTAGCCTAGCAGAGCCGATTTTTGCCTAGATCCAGACCAATTCAAAGCGCAAGCCTCTATGTGTTGAGTGAACCTCAATCCGCACGAGGCGGCGCCAGGAAGCTTGGTCGCGGTTGCAACCGTAACCCTAGGCTTGCATGTAGGAGGACGGCGAAAGAGGAACCGCACCCTGCAACGAGAACCTCGATGATGAAGGGTGGATAAGCTCCTCCGCCTCTCCTACATTTAGCATCCTTCAGCCATCCTGTATCGTCTAAGATGGATTAGCGGGTTGCCTGTTATGCACGTGTACTGAATCCTTTACTCAGGAACCATTAGGGCTGTGCGGTAATCACCGCCTCATGAGAGAATGGAACCTTTGCAACCCAAATTAGAAGGATCTTTAGATTCATTGTCGGACGGGCTAGCATGACAGTACATAAGGTAAGTCGACCTGCCATGGACAGTAGGTATTGTATCAGATATCATCTTCTCAGGTTGTATTCTGCACACTCCTAACAACACGAGCATAATCGAAATCTCTCTTTCCCACAGCCAAGTATAGCTACTATCATCAGCGCGACAGCATCACATTGAATACCCAACAGCAAAAATGCATTCCTTCACCACCGCACTCACTGCTGCCTTGCTCAGCACTGCTGCAAGCGCCGCCCCAGCGTCCAACCCTCTTCAATCTCGTTCAGTCAACGAGACAGCAGGGAATCTGGACATCATTTCTCAGCTCATCCTCGCCCCGACTGCGGTCGACCGTATCGCACTATTGGCCGATGACCCAACCAACTTTGTGTACGACTTCACTGCTCCACCGGAAAATGCCACCACCAAGGGCGATGGTGGCCACACTGTGAAAGCAGACCGCAAAACTTTCCCTGCCCTCATTGGAACTGGAGTTTCAATGACTGTCGGCTTTATCGGTCCCTGTGGCTTTAACACCCCACACATCCACCCTCGCAGCTCGGAGATCAACATTATTGTTCAAGGACGACTTGGTACCGAATTCGCGGCTGAGAACGGTGCACCACCTATCTCCAACACACTTAACCAATATCAAATGACAGTGTTTCCCGCCGGTGCAACACATACCGAGTTCAATCCAGATTGTGAGGATGCCGTGTTTGTCGCTGGTTTCGCATCAGAGGATCCAGGTGTTGAGCAGATTGCGCAGACGCTGTTCGAGCTTGACCCTGAGCTTGTGAAGGCTGACTTGGGCGTGCAAACCCTCAGCGGCCAAGACATCGAGACCTTCGCCAAGCATCTTCCAAAGAACGTTGCTCTCGGTGTCGAGCAGTGCTTGAAGAAGTGTGGCATCCAGAAGAACTCTAGCTACAAGAAGGCATGACTAGCCGACTACATCATGAGAGGACTTGACAACTGAATTACGGATGCGATTAGCTGGACTGACGTGGGCACGATTTGAGGAACAATATAACGTGTATACTATGCTAGAATCTCTGTACATACTCTGCTTTTTCCAGCGTTCAAATACCCAATAATATGCTTGACATCTATGTGTCTTTTTGGAGCCTACTCTTCCATCTCATCGCATTCATACCAGTCCACTTGCGATGTTGCCCAGCAGTCCGATACCTGCGTAGCAGCAGTCAGTCGCGAAGTAGATCGCTCCCACATCCTTACCAGCTGCAGTCTTCGCGTATGACTTAACCGTGCTACCGGCAGTGCTGGGCGCATCATGCGCAATCACCACGCTCTGCTCCACTTTCCCGGCAGGGAAAGTGTTGATCGTTCCCGGGCTAGTATACGCCGAGTAAGCATTCTCAAACTGGATGATCAAGTCGGCGTTGTCAAAGTAGGCAGCGTCAGTTAGAACGCCAGGGTTGAACACAATCTCTGGACTCGGGTTCGTGGCGGACTTGAGCTTTGCCTGCGCCCAGTCAGCCGCGTCCGACATGTACTGTACATTACCCCCAGTGTTCTTAGAAAGTGCCTCATTGAAGAAGATGCCGCCGATGGTGATGTTCTTGTTGCCTGTGGTCTTGGCGTATGTGGTCCAGTTGGCGTACTTGGTGATATTGGCCTGCACCGCGCTTAGCGGTTGGGCAACATATGAAGTGTGCACGTAGCCCAGCACCAGCGCGTTCTTGTAGCTGTTGAGCTTCGTGTCTGGGTATGTTGGGCCGCCTGGACCCGAGTCTGGGTCAATGACGATCTTGAAGGAAACGGTCAGGTAGGAGGATAGCGCATTGTATACTGGTTGCCAGTCTGCAGCATCGTTACCTGGATAAAGGTAAAGAGGGAGGAGGATGTCAGTAGCGGAGGCTATAGCAGTGAGGGAGAAGACGAGGGCGGTAATCGAGAAGCGCATCGTGAAATGAGAGTTTGCTACGGAGATCTAGGATTAAAAGGCCACTGTTGTTTGAGTTCTGCTTCTATGTCTAGCAGAGCATCCTACGACTTATATACGTACGCCATGCACAAGCTGAGCGAGTACAACCCAACTGATGGTATTCCTTCGACGCAGAAACTTCGTTCAATGCAGAACATGTTACCCAGATCGAGTGCTCAAAATGTAAATCATTTCGCCTGGGCATTGAATCATTGGTTATAGTACCGGTGCTCGTATATGTATCGATGTTGTGACTACTGCACAATTGCGCTGGTCCGACTGTGTCCGTAGCACAATGGCAAAATCTAGGCCCAGTAGTGAAAACTTTCAAGTTACCACTTCCCTCGAGACTGCGCTCTGTGTACGTAAGGCGAATGCACCGCGGACAATCGAGACATGTGGTGCAGCAATGGCGGTCGACACGAGGTCACAAAACTTCACATGAACCTTCCACGGACATGCCCCCGTCCATGGAACAATGCTTTCTAATGATCGGGCCTCGGATGGTAAAGTTATGGATGATAGTTTAGCACAATGACAGTGAAATGACCTCGTGTCGGGCCCTACGCAAGAGAAAGAGCCGTGCGGTGCGGTTGCTGCGGGATTGGGTGGGATGTGCTGAGACGTGCTGAGACGTGCTGAGTAACCGCCTCCAAACGTACGGAGCGGACATGTATTTGCACACAACTGTGCTCTCGTCGAGATGTATGTAGAACATATATATATGCCGTGCCTGCCCATAGACTGAACGATAGCCTACATAGATCATCAAAACATAGCAGACTCCTTCAAGATCACTAATCAAGGTTAAGACATCAAACACGACCACTTTCACTCCCCGATCATACCTAACAAAACAACAATCATGTCAACCCCAAAGCTAGCCTGGATCGGCCTTGGTAACATGGGCCGAGGCATGGTCAAGAACATTGCAGAGAAGGGCAACTACAGTGGAGAAATGCTGCTATATAACCGCACGGTCAAGCGGGCAGAGGATCTTGCCGCTTCGCTGCCTTCAGGGAAGGCCAGAGCAGTGACATCCATTGCCGACGCTGTCAAAGGGGCAAATATTATTTTCACATGCGTCGCCAATGACCAATCTGTAATCGACACCATCGACGCCGCTCTTCAGGAGCCTTCAAGTAAAGGGAAGCTGTTCGTCGACTGCAGCACCATCCATCCTGATACGACAGAGAAGGTGACCAAGACCATTACCGATGCTGGCGCACAATTCGTTGCGTGCCCAGTTTTCGGCGCGCCTGCCATGGCCGATGCAGGTCAACTTATCACCGTTCTAGCCGGTCCAGGAACATCGATTGACAAGTTGCGTCCGTTTTGCAAAGGTGTTATTGCAAGGGCAGAGGTCGATCTCTCCGATCAGCCACAGCGCACGGCGACACTACTAAAGGTCATTGGCAACACTTTCATCTTTAACATGGTTGAGACGCTAGCGGAGGGTCATGCTGTGTCCGAGGCTACAGGACTTGGATCGAAGAACCTGCATGCTTTCGTGGAAGCCTTATTCCCTGGGCCTTATGCTGCATATAGCACCCGGTTGATGACAGGTGACTACTATAAGCGTGACGCACCCTTATTTGGAGTTGACCTAGCAAGGAAGGATATCAGGCATGCACTCAACCTGGCTGATAATGTGGGAGTCAAGATGAGAGGTCTGGAGGTTGCTGATGAGCACCTCAAGGCCGTACAGGAGCATCAGGGCGAGAAGGGAGATGTCGCGAGTATATACGGCGCGGTCAGAAAAGAAAGCGGCATGAAGTATGAGGTATAGCCAATATTTGATAGAGAGGATTTAGCGGTAGCGTTCAATGAAACTAGACACTCCAGCTCCAAGACAGTTTTCGCAGCTCATGTTTGAGAGATGATTCGTGTAGTAATGGACATTCGAGATTACGTAGCTTGACTGGAGTCCTAAATAGGTGTAGGTATGTCAAGCTTCACCTTTAGCGTATCGTCAGCGACGACCTCCTGCTCCCTAGTTATCAGTTCCGGCATATCCCAAGTAGCGTTGACATAGCGCCCTGTTAAGAAGTCACGTTTAGTTGCAGTAAGATACACAATGGTGTCTGCCGGTAAAGCTAATTGCTCGGTGAATACTGCAGGCATTCGTCAGTTCTAAGTGTAGTACTACAGTCTCACACAGATACACGTACCGGCTTTGAGCTCAGGAGCAAAGACCTCTCCACCACCAACAATGTCAGTAAGAAGGTTGCCTGGATGAATGCTAAAGGCTATTACACCTTCATCTCTGTACTCTGCTGCCAGAAATTCTGTGAATCTCAATACTGCAAGCTTGCTTGGCTGATAGTCGCTAAGACCCGGGCCAACGAGGTGCGCACCCACACTTGACACAGTGACGAAAGTCTTCAGACCCCCTTCTGTTTTGAGGATAAGGGGAAGACACGCCCGAGCAATCAAATAAGGACCACGCAAGTTGACGTTCCACGTCTGCCACCACTCGTCTGGATCTGATTCGTGTATCTTCTTATACCCTCCCAGAACTCCAGCATTATTAATGACGATATCGAGCCGGCCGAATGCATTTCCAATCTCACGGACTGCATCGTCGACGCTCTGCACATCCGTAACATCGAGCTTGATCGCCAAGATTCGAGGTTCCTCCTTGCCTGCTGCTTGCGCAGCCGACTTGACTTCCTTCTCAACGTCCTCCATAGATGATCTCGCACCTATAGCAATGAAAGATGCACCAGCCTGAGCAAATGACAAGGCGATCTGACGCCCGATACCCTTCGACGCGCCACTGATAAAAACAGCTTTTCCGCTCAGGCTGTGTTGCGTTGGATCTATTGCTGCATATGTGTCGCCGTGAACAGTCTTGGTGACAGTATAATCACCAGGGCCCTCCAGAGGGTTCCACTGGCCTTGAGGTGGTGGCATCTTCGCAGGTCTTGCTAGTTGTGGAAATAGGGTGTGATGAGAAGCGCAAGCACTAATGGAAAACTCGATGTTGAAAAAGAGCAAGAAGATTTCAATGCTCGAGAACGCATACCTTTTATCTCACGATGCCATCCTCCATTCAGCGGATGGCGTCATGTCTAATGCCATACTTCATGTTCACTCAATGGCGATTGCGGTTTTTCCAAAGGGTTAAAGTCCGCCACACTAGGCGATTCTTGATAGCACTGCAGATGCGACGAATCTTTTGCAGATGCTAGAACACATATTCATGAAAATGCTAGGTGCTCAGCTGCTACCAATAAGTCGTAGAGAGACCTCGTCGTTAACTCCAGAAATGAAGCGGCCGCATGCTACTCCATGAAAGATCCTAAGAGTTGGCTAGTGCCATCGGCGATTAGGTATTAATACCGCGTCTGAATGACGGCCTGAGGCCGCTTTATGGAGGAACTGGCTAGGATGCTGCAACTCTGCTCTAATTGCTCTTTTGTCTCTTCAACCCTAGGATTTCCTAAGAGCATGAGATTATATGCAAATTACGAGCCAACGAATAGCTTGGGAGGTATCAGCCGGTTAGGCTAGTACACTGCTGCATTAAAAATCGCATCCATAGTTTCAGGAAAGAGATCTTAGCGATCAGGACTAATTTCGCCCATCACGCCTTTCTCTATAGAACAGTGCATAGAAGTCATACATCTCAAAAGTCGAAAATATAGCTGTTCAGTCAAGGCATATTCACACGCTTCTGCCTCCGAAAACTCAGGATGCCTACTGGCCAATGCCTCTGTGGCAGCATCAAGTTTTCGTATACCGGCCACCCGGTCTTCACAGGCCTGTGCTACTGCAATGACTGCCGCAAAATGCCCAATGTCCAAGTTTTCCAGATCCCAAAATCGCAATTCAACATTGTAGGAGACCAAAAGCCTAGCACCTGGACCAAGAAGAGCGATCATGGAAATGTAAACCATCCTTATTCCATTTTCTTGCTACAAGATACATAGCACAGGCTAACACCAGCAACTCTGTTGGTCATGTGAAAGAGCATCACAAACCACTTCTGCGGAACCTGCGGCACCACGTTATGGAGAACAGGTGGTGCAGCGGTTAATACGGATAACATCGGCCTGCGTGCTGGTGTATTGGACGATCAAAGCTTACTAGACACACCACCTGCGATTGAAGTATATGTTGAGAAGCGTCCCCCATGGATCAGCAAGATCGAGAGTGCAGTGCAGCTGGATGGGAAGTATCAGGCTATAGAAGAGCCGACCAAGTCAGGCGTTTCGAGTTGAATTGCTTGCAACTTCTGCTCCATTGGCAGTCTGGTAGCTATGCCACTCATTCCTTGAAGATATTGCTTTTCTATGTTTACATGCATACTATCACACTCCTTCCTGTGTCCCTTTCTCCCTCTTCTTAAGTTTTCTCCATCATGCATCCACTTTTTCCATCGGTGCTGCCGTATCTATCGTAGCCGCATGACCCTTACTTGTGACAAACAAGAAGTACGGCTCCTTAAAATTATCGATGTGATTGAAAAACCGGCTGAACTGATTGCTCTCTTCTTCTTCTCTGAAGATTCTCTCGTATATCTCACGATGCTTGAATTCTTCAATCGCTGCATCGAACTTGTCAAAATCCAACTTCTCCCTATCATGCTTCACTGCTTGTATGCGATTGTAGGAATCAAAGACTGGTCTCTCCAGCAACAACCCAAGGCCTGGTACCTTTGGTATCGAGAATCGGTCAGCTGTTGTCAACGCCTGATTCATCACCTTCGGAATGTCGCTGCCGTAGCGCACAAGAAGAGCGACCATGCCAACCATCTTGCGGATCTGATGCATCATGAAACTCTGCCCGTGAACCTTAAGACTCAGCCATTCTGTTTTCTGCTCATCTGGACCGTCGCCAATCAAGATTGGGCGCGAGTTGACAACGAACGACTTGATGTTGCGCTTGCTCGAAGGATCTCTGAAAGTTTTCTGAACAGTGAAGTTGTGGTAGTTCTTGGTGCCAATGTATTTATCGAGAGCTTCTTGGATGCGCTCGACGCGGCGGGATGGTATACGATAGCAGCGTTTGGCCGCGATGTACGCGGTGCGTAGGCGCTTGGTTGCATCTCGCAATCGACGTATGCGATCGTATTCAGCTGATACCACAGTGGCTTTCCTCTCGCTGCTCTGCTGCTGATCTTCCTTTCCATTAGGAGTAGGCTGGGTATCCGTAGGTTCGCCATCCTGCCCTTCGGCTTGCGCTGTGCTGGCTGAATCAGCATCTTGTCCACTTCCATTTGCGCTAGCTTCTGCTTTGGGCTGTTGCGCAGCATCCGGCTCGTTGATGATGATAGCAGCATCTTCTGTCAGTCCTTCACTAATTTCGTCCTTAGCCACAGCTGACTGCTTCAGACTGCCCCCGCCTTTGACGGGAGCATCGTCCTTGACATCGGCGTCCATCTTCGCAGCTTTCGCTTGTGCTTCTTCCTCTCCTTGCAAGGCCCTAACAACTTCGAACCGTATGTCCTCGTCCAACGAATCGATGATCGGCTTGATTTGCTCAGCCTCAACCTTCTCCCAGAATCCTTCCACCTCTTGCTGCCTCTCATTGAAAGCCTCAAGATCACACACTTCCTTTGCGTGTTCCTCGCATTTGTGCGCCATCCACGAGCTTGGGTGTGGCGGCAGGAAGGAATGCGACGGAATCAGATACTCATACCACCTGCTATCACAGGCTTGGTAGCAGGAGAAAGAACCGATCGTCCGTTCAATACCCCAGACACGGATCTGGGGGCTCAGGTGCGAGTTAATCTTACTGACAATATCGTCATCTTCGATGATCAGCTTGAGCGATATCATGTTGCCGGCTGCGTGCACTCCCTTGTCTGTCCTTGCGCATCTCACCAGGCTAGTCTTTTTCGGATCGTCTGCATTCACTTTTGAAATCGCTCCAGCTTTGACGAAAGCAAGAAAGAGGTCGCCCTCAATCGTGCGCTCGGAGGCAGACAGCTGCATACCTTTGTAGCCTGTGCCAGAATACCCGACCATAACAGCAACCTTTCTCTTTGGCCGCTTCTCTTCCGCTTCAATCTCATCTTTCGGGAACAGAGTCGCATATATCGGGTTATCTTTGAGACCGACCACCTCATCTCCGCCGTCATCTTCTCCTTCACCAATCTTGTTGCCCTTGCGACCAACGTGCTTTGCACGCGTCTCGTCTATGCGTTGACGCTTGTCTACGTGCGATTTGCTGTGTCAGCTTTTGTCAGTGTTGCTGAAGATACAGGCGTGGTTCGGGTTTCTCCAATCGAAGACTTACAAGTATTCCGTCCTTCCCATACTGCGGCTCTTATTTCCTCGATCGTTCCCACGGGCACCTCCTCGTCCCTTTGACCCGAAACGTAGCCCATCATCCTTGAAGTCTCGCTTGTGTTTCTTGCCCGAACGTTCGTCTGCTGTCTCGTTATTGATGCTTTCGGTGCCTGCATCCGAAGAAACCTTGCGCTTCTTGTTGCTATCATTGGAGGGGCTTTGGTTGGATGCTGCAACCGCATTATCGATTGCGCGATCAGCATCCTGCATGATCGCTGCTGAATGCTCCATCGTGAAAATCGCGCTGGTAACATGAAAGAGTGAATGTCCCTAACGCTAACAACAGTTGGTTATGACAACTACGAAATGTGAAATTTCTCTACCTAGACAGAGCTCCACGCAAGGCAGCCAATTCAGGCGAAATGTGACAGCCTCAGGCGATTCGGAGCGCGGGGATCGGATGGACGGCATCGGAACTTCCCGTTATTTGGTAGAGCAACCGCATGTGCTGCCTGGGTACTTCTGGAGATGATTTGATGGTTGTCTTCAATTCGCATTTTGCTCTCTCTAGCAGCGCTTTGTTGCGCGTGCTCACCTCTACAGATAACAGCGTTTTCAGCGATACCGTGCGGGGCTAATGTTCGATCAAGATACATGCTGCCCTTTCCCATAAGTCTCCTCCACAGCCGACCCGACTATGGCGGATCTGGCGACGACACTCATCCGTGTGGTAGCCCGATCCTTTTACACCACCGAGCACATCCTGGTTGTTGAAGCACTCATACTGCACTCAACGCTCTCCGACCTGGATCTCGCCCATGTCCTGGGGATGCAGCCGAAGTCTCTCAGGAAACTCTGTGGACGCCTACGCGAAGATGGACTCATTTCCGTGCAGACTCGGGCGGAGAAGCGCACGGATGATGTTCCTTCATATTACCCGAACAGCCATGGCAAAGACGGCAAGCCGAGGGAAAGGTTGACCAACAGGGACTGGTACTACTTGAACTATCATCGTGCAATAGACAGTATAAAATGGCGTATGCACAAGCTGAACCGACATGTAGAGTCCCTCGGTGCTCCTACGACAGAGAAGAAGGATCTGCGATGTCCACGGTGCAAAGCAGAGTACACTGAGCTCGAAGCGATGGACAAGCTAGACGACATGACGGGTGAGTTTGCATGTCACAGATGCGGAGGCATTCTTATAGCTGTAGAGGAAGACGAGCGCGCGAACGAGAACGAGATGATGAAACGACTCAACGTTCAATTCGCAAAACTCTTAGACCTCTTGCGAGACATCGATTCGGCTGCCGTGCCTGAAAACGACTTCGAGACTGCACTCTCTAAACAGCGGGTTGTGGAACGTGGCGCGGACAATCCAGGTGCGAGGACCCAGGTAGTGGACCTACCCAACAGGAATATGGCCTCCGCCAAAGGGTTGGAGATGAAGCCGGAGAAGGTGGCCGTGAACCTGCAGGATGAAGAAACGGTCAAGCGCGAGACCGAAGAACAGGAAGCTAGACTCCAGCGTGAGAAGGAAGCCAAGCAGAACGCCCTACCTGAATGGATCAGCCGATCTACTATCGATGGAGCAATGACTGTGAGCGGAGCGAAAGAGGAGCGGGAGCGGTTAGCAAGGCAAGCACATCTCGGTGATGCCACCAGCAACGGTGACATAAAAGAGGAGAAGAAGCCAGTAGCCTCGTCAGGTGGTGATGATGATGTGATGGCAGCTTATTGGGAGGAATTGGCTCGGGCAAAGGAGCGTGAGGCCGCAGAAGAAGAAGAGGATGATGAGGAGGAAGATGACGATGAAGACGACTTTCAAGACGTGAACATTAGTGGTGGTGGGGGTGCCAATTCAGCGAAAGGAGCCGCAGGTTCAGCTTTCGTAGTGCCTTCCGGCAACGCTACACCAGGTCTTGAAACTAGCGCGTCTACTCCGGCTGGTGCGGTGAGCAGCAGCGCTACGGACGATGAGCCTGAAGCAAAGCGAAGGAGAATTGATCACCCCCCTACTTCGTCAACCATCTCCAACGGTATCAAAGCGGATAGCAAGGCTGTCGAGGATACTCCAGCGGCAAGCGATGAGGATGAAGATGACGACGGTCTCGAATTCGAGAATGTATGAACTCTTCAGTCGACTATGTTTACTTTGATGTGCTGGTAGTGGGCTTACTCTGCAAAGATTAGCAGAGCGTATTCTGAGGATGATCATCTGGACTTAGCGAGGAGTCGGGCGTTTTTCTACATATCCACAACAAAACTGGCACCTGTACGTATACATTTGCAAAAGCTGAAAGAGTTGATATTTCAAAAGAGTAGCTTCGAGTTCAGACAGTAATCTTCTCTATTTTCACATATATAATCGCCAGTCCACATAGACTGGTGTAGTTTCATCGGTTCTCTGTGTCAACTTGCCCCACTATGACACGAATCGTAACTAATTAACTTCGGGCCACCGTCAGGTAAACGCCGGCTCTGGAATCTGCACTAGCATGTACAGTTTGTTCCACCTATCCAAAAGTTCACGTTTCGAAATTGACGGGTGACAGTACCTCCAAAATCATATCACATGAACGCAGCGCCGTTCTCAACGACAGTAGCAGCAGCAGCAGTAGCAGAGTTTCCGTTCAAAACAAGGTCAACTTCACTTCCTGGCCTTGATCTTCTTCCTTGCTCATCCTTCGTGACTTCCTCAAGCATCCCTGCGCTTGCAGCAATGAAGCCAAGGTACGGCTTGCTAGGGTGCAGCACTCTGCTGAGGTACTCTGGGTGGAACTGCACGCCTACAAACCAGGGATGGTCTTTGAGCTCTATGATCTCCTGCCTTACGCCCGTCTCATCTTTGCCAATGAAGCTGAGGCCCTTCTGCTGCAGGCCATCGATGTATGTTGGGTTGACTTCGTAGCGGTGCCGATGTCGCTCGTTGATGCTCTCGTTCTCGAGCCCATAGAGCGCCCGCAGACGCGACCATTCCGTGTTGTGCTGCCACAGCGTTGGGCGCAGGCCAAGTCTCATGGTACCTCCTAGCTTGCCAGGGTGGTGCTCCGGCATACTGATAATCACACGATCCTCGTCTTTGCCGTCAAATTCGAAGCTTGAGGCTTGTGGAAGCGGGATGCCACAGACATTACGGGCGAACTCTATGACGGCAATTTGCATGCCTAGACAAATGCCGAGATAGGGAATATTGTGTTCTCTGGCTCTCCTCGCTGCGGCAATCATGCCCTCCGTCCCTCTTGCACCGAAGCCGCCCGGGATCAAAATGCCTTTGGCTGTGCAAACTGCGTGCCAAGCTTTATGGTAGGCTGCAGGATCAGACACCTCAGTGTGGTGCTCTAGGTGTTCGGCGTCCACCATGATCTTCTTCAGATTCTTGCCACAGCGCATTGCTGCGTGTTCGAGCGACTTGATTACAGAAAGATACGAATCCGGCTGCTCAAGGTACTTCCCAACCAGGACAATCTCTACGTCGTCGTATATTCTTTCAAGCCCGAGAGTCAATCTTTTCCAAGTGTTCCAGATATGCGAACCCTTCTCCTTCAATTTTGGTGTTATGTGTAGTTCATCGAGGCGAAGCGTTTTGGTCATTATTGGAACCAAATTTTGCTCGGAAAGCAGTAGTGGAACCTGGTACGTAGTCGGCATATCTCTGACAGCCAAGACGTGAGGCAGCGGTACTGAACAGAACCGCGCAACCTTGTCCATGGCTCCATGCTCCAGCGGCACTTCGCATCGACACGCAATCAGGTCAGGTATGAGACCCGCGGAACGCACAGCCTTGATGGCCATCTGGGTAGGTTTGGTCTTCTGCTCGCCGTGGATCATTGGGACGTAAGAGACGTGGATCTGCATGAAATCATCCTTGCCGCAGTTCCTCCGTAGCTCACACATTGCTTCCACAAATGCCATTGACTCGATGTCGCCAACGGTGCCTCCAAGCTCGATGATACAAACGTCTGGCTCTTCCCCAGTGTCGTCTACGGGAATGCGTGCAACTCTCTTGACCCACTCCTCAATCGCGCCAGTAACGTGCGGCACTACTTGGACAGTCCTACCGAGATAGACGCCCGTCCGTTCGTTCTCGATGACTTGCTGGTAGATTTTGCCAAGGGTGATGTTGTTGTCACGACCCAATGTGATGTTGAGATAACGCTCGTAGTTCCCGAGATCGAGGTCGACTTCCCCACCGTCGTCAAGAACGAAAACTTCGCCATGTTCTTTGGGGTTCATGGTGCCGGCGTCGACATTGATATAAGGATCGATCTTGATCGAAGAAACCTTCAGACCGTGAGCCTTAAGGAGGAGGCCAGCAGAGGAAGCTTGATATCAAAATTAGTTCTCGTATCCAATGGAATTTATGCTACAACGTGCTATTGCGAAGCTTGCTGCCCATTGGTAGAGCAAACTGTGAACATACCGATGATGCCCTTGCCGACCCCGGAGATGACACCTATAAGCCACAGTCAGCCCTGCTTTGACGATCCAAAGATCGAGTATCAATAGCCCTACCTCCAGACACCAGTACATACTTCATACTGGCCGGTACTCTTTTGTCTGGGGCAATTCCTGCTCAATACTACACAACAAGTCACAAGACGTGCTTGGTGATCACCTACACGTCCTGAGTATGTCTATCAATACCAAAACGTGAGGTGGCCTACCCTTCTTTACGGAAGGGGGAAAGAGAAAAGGAAACCAAATTCTTGCTCACGTCTGACGCGGTGAAAGAAATCTCCAAGTCGCGTGTGTCGCCCCACTACCTAATTAGGTAGCACGCGCGACACGGACTATGCATGCGTTGATCTTATCGAAAAACGGAGTTGTTGTATGTTCCTCTGCCTCGTTAACTAATGCAACCTAGGTGTTTCTATACATGTCTACCAACACAGTATCTTGAAGTCATCGATGAAGCACTTTCAATTTACTGTCAGAGCTACTGAGGCAGCAGAACTGGGAGCTTGCTATACCCGGTCTTAGATGCAGCACTTCTTCGACTCAGACTAGAGCGACCTCTGGAGAAATGACGAGATCTCCCGCGCAGATATTACATCATGACCAACGCGGAGTACCCTATACGGACTACTGTATATAATAAGATGTCTTGGTAACGAACAGCTCGATGAATTACTTCATTCTCTATAGCATAGCGACTTCAACTAGTCAGCTTTCCCTGTAAAGGAAACCACACTAGCGGCAATGAAGTCCATAATCTCCACTGCGCTCTCGTTCCTTGTGATCACCAAGACTGGCAGCCTGGCATCACGGCAGCAGATCCCAATAGTGAGTGAGAGTCTGGCGCCAGCCCCACTGACACTGGATGCGCTGCCATTGCTCGGGTTCGGTACTTGGAATCTTGACCGTAGCAATGCTAGCGACGCCGTAGCGCTGGCCATTGAGGCTGGCTACCGTCACATCGACTGCGCGGCGATCTACGGTAACGAGGTCGAAGTGGGCAGAGGAATCAAGTGGGGACTGGAGAAGGCACAGCTCAAAAGGTCTGACATTTGGGTGACTAGCAAGCTGTGGAATGACGGGTAAGTTGGGCAGTGCGTCGTGATCGAGCCCCTGATAGACCGCTTGTAATGCGAAACTGACCTGACTTTACGGAAGGCACGGTGACAATGGCACTGTTTCAGGTGCCTTGAACAAAACACTCGCAGACCTTGGAGTCGGCTATCTTGATCTGTATCATATGCATTGGCCAGTCACGGAGACCAAGGAAGGTAGCCACGAGATCGAATACCTAGAGACGTGGGAGTCAATGGTCACTCTCTTATCTACCGGGTGGGTGCGCCATATCGGCGTGTCAAACTTCTCACCGGCACAATTGAAAGACTTGCTGGATCATGGATCAGTCCGACCAGCTGTCCATCAGATGGAAATGCATCCATATCTCCAGCAAAGCCAGTTCCTCGCCATGCACCGGAAACTGGGCATTCACGTGACGGCCTACTCGCCTTTGGCGGGGACGAATCCGACTTACAAGCCTGGCGAGCCTCCGGCATTGTTGAGCGAGAACAAACACGTTAGAGAAATTGCAGAGAAACGGGGTTGCACGACTGCCCAAGTTGTGCTATACTGGGGTCTAGCGCGGCAAACCTCGGTCATCCCGAAGAGTCAACGCGCAGATCACATCTTGGAGAATTTGGCGACTCCGAAGTGCCATCTCAAGACTGAAGACCTGAAGCAATTGGACAGGCTTGGTGAGTTCCATCACAGGTATAATAATCCATCGAATGGATGGGGGGTGCAGCTCTACGAGGGTTTGGAGGATAGCGACGGCAGACACAAGGCATATGCGTAGAGAAGGATGCTAGCCTGTAGATCCTTACCTGATCTGAGAGACTCTACCCTAGTTCTACTTGAAGATCCGTAGAGCTTGCTTGTCTGGCTGCTGTTGGGAATTCATCTTCGACGCCTCGCTACAGGAAAGCACCAGCGGATTGGGTACATTAGGCCTTCATTCAGTCCTGTCTGAGCCGTTGTTCGCCAGCAGTATCACATGTCAATGCAACCACCCAGCTCCCGTACTGGAGACACATGTCACGGCAGCAATGTCCGTCACCGATGCTGCATTGCGCGGGTAGCCGCGTACACTTCTTGGTAGCGCTTCTTACCTTGGCCTTCGTGTTCTGCTGAGAGCAGTTAGGGGTAGCTCATCCCATGTAATCCGTTCCTCCAAAGAGAGGAGCCACAGCAGCTCTGGTAGCTTCATGACATGCGAACAGTGGTTCGTGACTCCGCAGCTGGCAATATGTGTGACCTATCGTGCTTTCTGTGTAACCGCACTGTCAATGCCGAGTCGAAAGAGGTGGATATGTTCAGAGCGGCCCCGCGGTTCAAAACATGTGCTGCAGTCAAGGCTTTGCCATGATATGACCATAGTTTGATTTTGTCAATTAGTGTTTCATTCTACGACGTTCAACTCGGAATACTCTCGCCGGATGCCCGTTACACCGCTTGCAAGGATCATCGCGAGGCTTTCGTGTGATGTATCTGGCGTTATGACAGTTGAAGCCCAATCGAATGTGCGGCCCTTGACAGCACGTGCAAGGTAATATCAACAAATCTGTTGGACAGCCAAGCCAAGCATTTGTGATGAGGAGTCTGCAAGCCTCATGTTGAACGTTATATAAAACGAGAAACAGCTCTTGAACAATATCACAGTTGCAGTTAATCTACGAGGGTTTTTGGCAGTCAGCTTAAGGCGCTCCTCCCCTAGCCGAGGAGGGATCTTGGCATTGATATAATAGCAGCGCAGGCATGTCAGCCGCTCGGAACATCATGACATACCCAGACCGTAGCAAGTCTTCCGAACAACGCAAGTCGAGTGCAAAAGGCCATTTTGATAACGGACGTCGGGAGTACTGATACAACCGGACACTCATACGAGCCAGGCATAGAGCGGCAATACCGAGTGGGCTTAGCGTGAAACTCATAGACTGAGCACTGTCTCTGATATCCAGGATAACTCATAAATGCCGCGTGTCAATGACAGGTAGGTATCACAACATAAGCCACGAGCAGCAAGACTGTTTCTTTTGGTGGTCTCCAGATGTAGACCTCTGAACGAGTCAACCAATGATCAAGTCAGCCCAGGCTGAGGCAAACAGACTGCCCCTTGCTTCAAGAAGTGAGCAGCACCGGGACCCGTCATACAGCGTGACTGACGACAGAGCGTCTTCTTCAAACCCTAACGAGAGGCCTGTGAAGTTCAGCAGTGACCTTTGAGTATGGAATCTTGCTTTGAGTCTACGAAAAGCCTTTTCCAACAACCAGAGTCATGTTGAAGGTTGGACCTTCGGCATTGTACGGTGCCTGGAAGCGAGATTTGTGATCAAAGCTCCACCATCATGTCTGTCTCAAGCAAGGAGAAGTCAGTCTCTAGTAGTCGGTTTTGTGGGTCATGTGGGAGTAAGCGCGTCCATTGCGAACCCAAGTACATGCTTTCAAATGGTGCAAGCATTCGGCTTGCATATATTTCGGCAGATGCGTTCACTAGAAAGTTGGCTCGCGCTGCTGTCTGCTCAAGAGCAAAGGGTTCTGGGGATTGCAACTGGGCTACTGCAGCTACCAACTGCAAGCCTCCTGGAGACTGCAACATCTGCAGATCACCAGCAGCCGCCTGCCGCAACTTGGGGCCAGGGACTTCTAGCCATCCGTTGATGGCGGCCACATCTCAGAGATATGTTTTGCCACAGTCTCATTGTACTGACTGTGGCTTTACCAGGCTATGTTTTGGTTTGTTCAGCTTCACGTGCAGCCTGCAGCAGTGATCTGATCCGCTTTCTCACCTAAAGGATGGGATACGGAGACACCTATGCGAGAGCAAACAATCAGACGATAAATGGTCTGATTACCACCAGTGAGAATGTACTCGACAGAAAGCGCGCATGCGCAATAATCAGGGGTCAGATGCAGCTATCCTTACCGGACACAGGTGAGCACAAAGCCAAACCGCGATCGAGTACGTGGGGTGACTGCGTGCTCTTTTACTGCTCCTGTAGCTGGGTCGGATGGGCGGATAATGGCACAAAGTGCGGTAGGACCAGCAGACAGTGTAAGAAATGACTCTGTGGATCATGTCAGCCATAGCATGTAAATTCCTCAGCAAACATAAACAATCAAGCTGCAGTAGACCCTCTTCAAGACCGTGACTTGTTCCATCTCGGATAGAAGGTGACACAAAGTCTCCTTCAATGGGCCTGATCGATATAAACTTGCTGGATTCGTACTTTCCAGACTGGCAAAGAAGGCATAACGAGAAACCCGTGGTAAGAGAGGAGGACGAGTGCCGGATCCGCCGAGGCTACGCCGGACTAGTGAATAGAACGTCGTCTCTGGACGAGGATTCGTGGCATATGAATGATAGGGCCCAAGGCACGTAAACACATGCGAACAGACACTGACCATCCGTTGCACTCCAAATGATCGACGGTCGCTTAGCCTACCGGGCTTCGATGGCAGTGGAAAAGGTGAAGGAAAAGCTGACGCAGTGTGCACTGGACTCTCATCCTGGCATCGAGGAGTGGTACCGTAGAGTATCAGCAGCGAATGCTAAGAAGATTACGGGGGTGATCGGGTACATCGAAACAGCAACCGGTGGGATGGCAGGGTGTTGTGTTGTATGGTGGGACCTCGGGCCATTTCTCAAAGCATTGCTATGAGGGACAGGGTACAAGGGTGCGCCTTCGGCGTACCGAAGTGAAGGGTCGGATGAGGCCGAAGCTTACCCACGGCCTGTTGACTCTGCGGCCGTGCTTAGCACACAGGGATCCAGTGCGTAGAGAGGACTCCCAGCGTGGGAAGACAGCAAGCGAGTCGCCTCCTTGCTGCGGCTACAATGGGGGAAGCACATAGCCACGCCATAGCCAAGGTGAGCTCCTGGGAGCAGTTTCGTAGGAGGTCGAATCGTCAAGCAGCAGAAGGTGCAGCGTTGTGACCTGCCCGTACACCACGGAGATCGTGATGGTGAAGCGGTGCAAGCGGTTGTGAGAGACGTAAGGCTGCTGCTGGTCCTGGAAGGCGTGTCAGGACAGCAAATCGAGCCTGCAAAGATGGAGACATTGCCTTTCCCAAAAGTCCCGAGGTGCTGGCTGGGCAGGGCAGGGTAGAGGCACTGTCAGGGAGTAGGAGTCGTAGGTAAACTGTACTGGCCCGGCCAGGGAGCGAGGAAAGTGAATGGTCAGGGATAAGTCATCGCATAAGTGCTGGCGGTGCTGCAGCCTAAGGGGTTGTTTTCCAGGCTACCAGACGTGCGACAGCGCGCCAATGTCGCGCTAGAGTCGCGTCTTGCATCCGTCACTGCGGTCTGTCCCGAGGGCTGGCTTACGATTGGCCGGCACGACAGCAACAACCAGCACTGGCTGCTGCTGCTTCTGCCGCACCACTGCCTCACCCTCGCTGCCCCAGGTTCTTACATGCCCAGCGCTTAGGTCTTCCCATGAGAGACTCCGGCTCCTCTTCCCTCTCGGTAGGCTACACTACGCAGCGCTACGCCGCGCTACGCAACGAGACGCAACGAGACGCAACGAAACGCAACGCAATGCAATGCCGTCGCACGATGGGCATGAATGGCCAGGCCGGGGGCGCCTTCGAGGACGAGAATGATGAGGCGCTGCAGCACTGACTGGGGAGAGCATTTCCACCCTAATACCCACGCACCGGGTTCATGATACGACCTTCCATGGGTTGCGGTGAGCAGAGTTGCACCTCGTTTCCTCTTGTGTGTCTCTCTTCCGTCCCTGTACCACGTCGGAGGCACGCGTCCAGGTTAGCTGCCAGGCTATCGCTGGCTTTCCAATACATATCACGTTCCGGCAGCCTGGCAACGCAAACATGGTCTACTCTCTGCTCGTCAGAATGTGCCAAATGGCGGACAATGGCGCATACCCCATCGCAGAGATCCATGTCTTCTCTTGCGCAAAAGCGCTAGGGTTTCTCTTTGGATTCGTCACCTGGCTCTGTTCTCCGTCTACATCTGAACCGGCCTGCAGACTGACGTTCTCTCTCTCTCCTCTCCTCTCCCCTCTCCCTCTCACTCTCCCACTTGTCCCCCTGGGCCTTCTCCAACCACTGATTTGCTACCAGCGCCATGCGACCCAGCATGATGATGCTCAAGCCGAATCCACTCCAACCGCACACCTCTCGCCCCAGGTCCTGGAAGATTGCCTGGTGTTAGCGTGGAGCCCCCAATCATGGTATTAATTACACGCAGCGTCCTGGCTGTACATGCCTGGCGCGCCTCACCACTTCCACCACTTCCTCGCATAGGGCAAACTTGTCGGCCCCTCTGCAGGCCTCCCAGAGCAACTGGCTGCTCGCATATGCATTGCCGTGTAACACGCCTGCGCACTCCTTGTCTACCATAGAAGCGACGTTGCCCCCCTTCGGCCCTCTAAGCTCTGAGTGGTTTGCGTGACCTTTCGCCTGCTCAGGATCCGTTTCACTGCACCGAGTTCTCAAATACCCTACTGCGTACCAAAGTTAAAACACACCCGCAGCATTGGCATGCGCAAGCTTAAAAGATTTCAGGCTTTCCTGTAACGAGCGCGTGGCCTTAAAGAGCATCTCTTCCGATGTTTGTCCACACTACTGCCACTCTTGGAGCTGACGTGGTATGCTGCTAATGATGTGACACTAGCCAATTCCAAGACACCGACATCAGCATCGTTGTTGGAGAAGTGACTTAGAGAGATCCTATGTCGCCCGACACGGCCGACATACCACTCCAGCTCCCTTGCCCGAAGCATTATGAGATCCGCGCACAACAGACACCAATGCCAGACCAGCATCCTACCGGCAGCACCATGCCTTCGCGGACTCTCACTCAGCGGCCTGCACTGCCGCCAATACAGACAATCAGCGACCAGGGCGCTCGCATCCGTGAGCCGCAGCAACATGCTTTCCTACCTAAGCTGCCACGCCTACCCGCGATGCAGGGGTGCAGTCCAGGACCGACACAGACGCCTTCGCGAAAGGTCACCGTGTCCCAGCTCTTGTCAAATGAGCCACCACCTGCGGATGTCTCACCACTGGCCGTCAACGTGAAAGAGGGTGCATATTTCCCATCTGAAGACTGTTCGCCATTTCCGCCACAAACACCGATGTTTACATTCGACAGGAGTGCTTTAGGTGGGCAGGCAGGTGCTCATCGCAACGCGCCGTCCGTGTCTTGCACACTGCCTTCAAGAGGGACAGAGTTTTTGAGAAAGCTGAGTCCCCCGGTTCCAACTCAACCTCCGTACGAGCCGTCCATGCCCATACATCCATCCCGCACTGGCTACAGTTCATTCTCGCCACAATCATCAGGCCTGCTATATAGTCCTACATTGCAACGAACGACCAATCATCCAGACCGCCTCCAGCAGAGCCCAGCGTTAAGCACATATTCATCTACTCGTAGCGTCCAAAGCTCGCAAGTGGCGCCATCACCAGTTGGGCTTGGCTCCATGATGCGCTTCAGCAAGCCCCCTCCATTCAACTACCACCTCACTGTCCGCCAGCAGCCTGCCGCAGCGCGTGCTTGTGGATTTGGTGAGCGTGATCGCAGAGTGATTGATCCACCACCAATCCTAGAGCTTAAGATTACAAACCGTGAGACAGGCACACCGGAGCTGGATGTGAACGCCATGTTGGCTCTCAATTGTACGCTGCTCACACCAGAAGGCCAAGATGATACCGAAATCGAGCCTCAGCACCCTGACATGCAATCAATGCGGAGGCTGATGGGCACGCTTGTTGCTAGCCCTTACACAGCTAAGGATGAGAATGGCGTCGCTGGCACTTTCTTTGTCTTCCCAGATCTCAGTTGTCGTAGCCCTGGCAAATTTCGACTGCATTTTACCATGATGAGAATAGACCCTACAAATATGTCACTGGGTGCGGTGCATAGCAGCGTTGCCACTGCCACCAGCGATGTGTTTTGTGTGTACACTGCTAAGGATTTCCCGGGCATGCGACCCAGTAGTGCCCTATTAAAGTCCCTGCGACATCAAGGGCTTAGTGTTGGTATTAAGAAGGGGAGCGAAGCAAGGAAGGGTAAGGGACGAAATAGAAGATCGACAGGGAGCGACGACGAAGATGAAGATGACGATGACGATGGTGAGAGCTTGGCAGGATCTGAGGCAGGAGATCAGACTGTCTCTCCCAGTCTCTTAAGAGGGGACTCGCTTTCGCCAGAAACAAGAAAAGCTCAATCTCTAAGACCCAGCCGGCCAAAGCGAAAGCGTGTACATGTCTGAATCCAGCAGATGTTCTGCAGCGCACTCTGATCGAGCTACGGTCGACACAGTTGACGCACATGTGTCACTATAGGGGGCCAGCACCTTACGGTAGGGACTCTGCGGCTGTTACCGTCGTGGAGGATGCCGCAAGGGCGAAATCCTAGATTACTCTGGGGCTGCGGTTGCATCAGATGGGCTCATTGCCTCAGAGCTGAAACTCGACGACCACCTCCTTCCACTTGGTACGAAAGTCAGCCGCCCGTCGTGCAGTAACATCTATTCACATAGATAAAGCGTCGAAGGCTTTATCAAACTCAAGCCTTGCTTTCCCTTGCATTAGATGCGCCTGGAGGACACAGATAGCTAGCGTGACGATCTATGAAAGACATTCCAGGATGGAATAACGAAATAATCTCCATCAGACATGATACAACAGAAACAGCACCCTATCCAGAGCAACTTGCTAACGCACCTCATTATAAAGACGATGTTATAATACGGAAATCTCCGCTGGCACGAATGTTTGCCCTGACTATTTGGTCGCGATTCCTCACAGGAGCCTGTATCTAAACGACTTATGGTCAAACACGTAGATGTCTAGGTACCACTGAATCAAGATTGATGACACCAACTCCTTACACAACAGTCGCGCCAAAGAGCGGTTCAGTACGTGTGATCGCCACCGCTGACGATCAACCCTAACCCGGGTATAGAGGCGCGGGCAGACGCATGTCAATTATGTAAGTGGATAGCCCACAAGACCCTTGAATCGTTCTACCCCTGCCGCTCAAACCGAAAAGTGGTTCGAGATTCGCCGCATGTGAAAGATAGCCGCGATCTCTCCTAGGCGATCTGTTCGGTTTACTAGGAGCGTCCTGATTCAACCAACCATTAACACTCCTGTCTTTTCAATACCAGT
Organism: Polychaeton citri CBS 116435; assembly: GCA_010093785.1. NCBI lineage: Eukaryota > Fungi > Ascomycota > Dothideomycetes > Capnodiales > Capnodiaceae > Polychaeton > Polychaeton citri. Next base: position 67,574 of record MU003828.1, read on the forward strand.
TTCTCGACGGGAAGGCCTGCCTATTTTCTTCAGGCATTCGTACCAATCATGTCTATGTTCTATGGCGACGACAAACACTCCCTTGATAAGTACATTCGGCAAAAGGTTATCAACCGAAGACGGATACACCATGAAGCAGAGGTTGTCATTGTTGGTGCAGGAATCTTCGGGTGTGCTATCGCCCACGCCCTCGGCAACCAAGGACGCAGCGTCATCTTGCTGGAAAAGAGCTTAAAGGAACCCGACCGAATCGTTGGCGAGCTGCTCCAGCCCGGAGGCGTACAAGCACTAAAAAAGCTAGGCCTCAGGGATTGCTTGGAGGACATTGATGCCATCTGTGTGTATGGATACGATGTCATTTACTATGGCGAAGAAGTCAGGATACCTTATCCGCCCAATGCAAGGGAGGAAGAGCCAGGGGCCGACAAGATGAAATGTAGCGATGAGATGCGAGGGACCAAGCGGAAGAGACCAGAAGGGCGCTCGTTCCATCATGGGCGATTCGTGCGCAAGCTACGAGAGAAGGTCATGGAGAACGGCAACGTCTCTGTGGTCGAAGCCACGGCGACAGACCTCGTCCGTAGCGAATACAATGGGCAGGTCCTTGGCGTCGAAGCCACAATCAAAGGGAAAGAGGAAGGCGAGGGTGCACAGCACACCGCGTTCTTCGGCGACCTCACCATCATCGCGGACGGGTACTCGAGCAAATTCCGCAAGGATTTCAGACAAGACCTGCCAGTGTCCAAATCCAAGTTCTACGGCCTCGAGTTGATCGATACGCATCTGCCAATGCCCCAGCATGGTCACGTCGTTCTTGGCGAAGGCGCTCCCATCCTCCTCTATCAGATCGGCACACACGAAACGCGCATATTAGTTGACATACCCGAAGACACACCCACCGCGTCAGTGAAGGCTGGAGGGGTAAAGGCGCACCTCCGCAACGTCGTCCTCCCAACCCTCCCTGCATCGGTCCAGCCTTCGTTCCTCTCAGCTTTGGAATCAGGAAAGCTGCGCTCAATGCCCAACTCCTGCTTCCCACCAAGTACAAACCGCATCCCTGGCGCAGCAATCCTGGGCGATGCTATGAACATGCGCCACCCCCTGACTGGGGGCGGCATGACGGTGGCCTTCAACGACGCCGTGCTATTGTCATCACTCATAGATCCCAGCACCATCCCGTACCTGGACGACACAGCCGCAGTCCAGCGGGCGATGTCAACCTTCCATTGGCGCAGGAAGAACCTGACAAGCACCATCAACATCCTCGCGCAGGCCCTCTACTCCCTATTTGCCGCAAACGATGTGCAGCTCAAGGCATTGCAGATGGGCTGCTTCGAGTATTTCAAGCTGGGCGGCAACTGCATCGATGGGCCCGTCGGTCTGCTCGCGGGCATCATCAGGCAGCCGTTCGTGCTCTTCTATCACTTCTTCTCCGTCGCCCTGTACGCGATGTGGATATACATCACGAGTGGGAACCCGTTGTTGCTGCCTGTTAGGATGTTGTCAAGCTTCGGCGTGTTCTGGAAGGCATGTGTGGTCATATTCCCCTACATCTTTGCCGAACTCAGAACGTGATACGGATATGAATGTGACCCCTTGGCACACGTTTGGATGCTTGTTGTCCACTTTAGTGCACAGTTAGAACATGTATGATCATCATTGTAATGATTACTCACTGTATCTGTAGCTTTCAACAGTCGTCTTTCAACCTTGCTGACACTGCTCATGCCTCTAGTCTATGAACTCTGGAAATCAGGTGGTAGCTATTCATTGAACATGCTTGATTTTGAGATCTTGACACGAAGTCTGATCAGTCTCTTCTCGGACACGAATATCATCTCTTATACTTAAAATCCGTGTTCGTCGCAAAGCATTGGCCTATCGATTTAGAACCTGTAACATGCTGTTGGAGCAGTACTGTTGGCCCCACATCATGCCTTGAATATGGCCTAGTTCATGAACGTACTACTCGAACGTGGTTGCTAGGAAACACCCCCTTTTCGCTAGCATAGGCCCCCCAGTACCAATCCCCATTGATGTCTTCTACCTCCGTGATTTCTGCATGACGTGGAAAGGCCAGCTCATCATGGCTCTCCTGTTCAGGCCAATAGCTCCAGATCGCTAGACAACGCAACCCTACGCCGCCGTCCGGAGGCAGAGGAGCTGTGTTCAAGGCCGCACCGTTAGTGTTACGTCGTGTGTCATCATCAACGCCTTCCTTCAAAGCCCAGCCACCTACGATCGGGCGCACGGTAATACGCTGCTGTGATGTACTGGCACCGCCATGCGCGTCCTGAAACCCAATGATGGCCATGCGATGGCCCTGTGGACACCTACGCCAGCCTCCCATACCATCAGTGATTGGTATTTTACCTGAAACTTCCAACCCTCGGTAGCAGTCTTGGCAAATATCGTAATCGCCATCACTGCACTGATAGCAGTGAAGACGAGTGTTATTGGGCGAGATCGCCCGGTGGCAGAGGTCACAGTCGGTGCTAACAGGTAGAGGTACAAAGGTCTGGGGTGGAAAATTGGGCGGTTGAGCATAGATTGCCTTGTCCGGTTGCGTCGTCTGCTGTCGTGGGGCGAGGTCTGGCATGGTGGATCTGTGAGCGATAGCTGTAAGGGGATGCATGCAATGCCGACCCGTCTGAACACAAGAATTACAATAACCCCATGCACCTTCGAGGCAGATCCCGCAGTGCCAATAGCAGCCGTTGCTGAACTCAAGGCAGCGTTCACAAAAGGCACCTTCCTTCAATCGACCTTCTGGATGGCTCACCGCGGCTCCACTTTCCACCTCGCCAGGCCGCTCAGGGTAAGGTGCCGGGCCCGTTGGCCTGCGTGAATACCTTCGTGGATTCAATATGTGAGGCGGCTCAAGATCTGTATGATAGCCCTGAGAGTTGGCCATACGATGCCAGCGAACGAATGCTGCATACCCAAATCCAAACCAGAACTCACATCCTTTCCCTTCACGATAACAGGGCAGGCAAAGATTGAATTCACCGTTAGCACATGATGTGCAATGGTAGTGAAGATCGTATTGCAACTCGGCTTTCCTGCACCTGTTGCAGGAGATGGAAGGCTCGATTGGAGGCGACTGTACAAGTTCAGGCGCGAAAGCTGAATGTGAAGGTGTCGAGCGAACGGCGAACTGAACAGGCTCGGGTGCGAAAGCAGAGTGAGACTGTACGGGACGCACAGTCTGTTCCGTAGATGACTGGAAAGTTGCATCTTGTAGCAGTAAGGAAGGTTCACTGTTGTTGATGACACTTGGCTGGACTCTCACCGGTTCTGGAGGATCCCAGGGGGAAGCGTTGGCGCTGGAGGGACGTTCTATCGCTGCATTACCTTGACTTCTAGCTGGTTGGGCAATTGCGCTTGAGCCTCCTTGGTTTGTAGCGCTTCGAGCGTGACTTGACAACCTCCTTCGTCTCTCCCGTTCGGCGCTTTCTGTACGTGGCCGATCTGTAAGATCTGTCGCCGAACGTTGTGTTGGTGCTGTTACTGCGCGACTGCTCGATCTCGCCCTGGGGTGAGCGTGAGAGCTGCTAGACCTCGTCCTTGACCGATCTCGGGACGTCTGCTCGAATAGGTGAGGTCGTGAGATTGGAGGCCTGGGTCTATTCTGTGTTGACTGGTTGGACCCGCTAGCTGTCCTTGCATGGTGCCTGCTCCTGTCTCGTGTACGGCTTGTTGTAGATTGTGGAGAAGGATCGTCTCGCCTTCTGCTTCGATTACGCGAGGAATCTCGCTGCTGCTGCTGTCGCCTATACGCCTGGGCTATTCGTTCTGTTAACTCATCTTCTTGCTCTGCAGTCAGATTGTCCAGATCAATGTTTTCAAGAATACCATCAGCCAAGATGGATTGCATGATCTCTTCTTGAACCTCCTGAGAGTCTACTTCGGAGGCGCTGAGAAGCGAGCGCAAGCTTGGTTGATGCTCGACAGAGTGAGCCTGGTTTTGCATGTCTCGCGACTGTTGCTGGTGCCGCCGTTGATGCAGAGGCTGAGGGTCCTGCGGGCCACCAGCATTTCCGGCGCGTTGCCTTGAGCCATCCCTTCTCCTAGCTCTTCTTGTTGCATCCGCATCGGCGCCTGCAAGACTTATATCTCTTACTCGCTGCAGCAAACGCTCGTCATCGCTGTCATGCTCTTCCTCAGGTCCAAAAACGAGGCGAGGCATTACATTGTCGCCATGTTTGTACTGCTTGCGAATCTCTTCCTTCTCTCCTTCCGATTTTCCCTTGTCTGGGTGAAGGTTCAAGAAGACGTCTAGGAGACTTGTGACGGAAGCATTTGGCCGCGTTGCTCTGACTGAGGCACGACACGACGGGCAAGTGTAAGGTTGTTCGACGCGACGGCGACTATTCTGGACCGATGCAGCTTGCCAGGAGAACCATTCCCTTAGGCACGAACCGCAGAAGGTATGCAGACAGTCGAGGAGAGTCAAGGGCTGGTAGAGGACATCGGTGCAGATCTACGCCATGTCCGTCAGCCTTACTTTGCAAAGTAAGCCTGCAACTGGAGTTATATAGAACGCACGCTACAAGAGAGCTCCTTTTCCAAATGGAGTATGCCGCCATCATTTCTGAGCGAGGCAGTCTGTTCTGCCATATTTGTTCATATGGTGTTGGCAGTGTGATTCAGGAATATGTCGATCCCCCCGGGGAATGTGGGACGGCTCTGGCGGAGAAGCACATGCATGCGCTGGCTTGAAGACGTGTGCCTTGCAGAGCTGTCAACTGTGCACAACCCTACCGCAAGACCAGAAGGCGTACGAGTCGGTGTAAATGATCTGTACTACAACAGCAGCAGTACCTAGTGAAACAAACGCGTGGTTTCTGAAGTGGCTGCCATGGCTATCAAGTTGTGCCAGCTATCCCTTGGCGCCGAATGGCGTGAGGTTGTGCTGTCAACAAGCGACACCTCCGTGCACATCCTAGATGACAGCTGAGAAAGCGTAATGCAGGTATTCGAGTGTGCTGCAACAACACCATGTATTCAGTAGAGTCGCGTAACTCTGTGAAGTCCATGGTTGAAGTATGAATACGCAGTATTCAGTCACCACGACCTCCTCACATATCTGAGCCACTATGTAGAACAAACGTATGGAGCACCAGTAGCTAGATCAATGTTTTGCCATCGCTATCATGGCTTTACGCACTGTCAACACTACGTCTTCGAGGTCGAGGATCAGTAAATCCCCCGGTCATTCCTTTGTAACTACGGCACCGCAATTATTGTTTCTCTCACGCGTGTCTGAAAGCCGCCTGATTTCCACCGCCCCGATACGACAATTAAGGCAGAGGAGGCCATCGGCCAATATTGTCACAAGTACCGAATCTGGCTGACACTTCAGGACAAGAGAATTCTATTTGGCTGTGTCTATCTAGCGACGTATGTCCCTCCTCGTATAAAGGACAAATCGCCTATTGACAATTCTCAGGCGAAGGAAGGTCTCAAGTTGTCTTGGAAGAGATGCCACAAGAGTGGGATGCTCGCAACCAGATATACCATGTCGCTGCTAGATGTCCTCACATCCGTCTTCCAGTTGACGCAGTCCCTGAGCGGCGCATTCAAGTGTTCGGCTACCTGGACGAGCATTTACTCCACTTGGCACAGAAGGATGTATCGCTGGCGCAGCTGAAAGGTATCCTTAAGTGGACATTGGAAGGAATCGCGAGTTTACATGAGCTAGATATTTCATGTAATGGTGGGCTCTGTTTCCATCAATCTGCATTCTTGACTAACACAGTGCAGATATCAAGACGGATAACATGTTGATACAGATAAGGACAGGCACTTCAAGCATAGAAGCCGAACAGGTCTTGATCACAGATTTAGAAGACGCTATCCACCTCGGACCTGGCGGCGTGCCGAAAGGAGCACCACTGGGCAACATCGTGTGGCGGAATCCCGAGGCACACGTAGAGGGCCCCATGGGGACACTTTCTGATATATTCGCTTTTGGCAGTATCGTACGTTGAGCAGTAACTCGCCACTCTGAGAAGGTATTGTCTGATCTCTCAATTTGTAGTGCATATACGTTGTAACAAAGATGCTGATCTTTGCGGTCAATAACCCTGACTCCTCGGAGGACGACAAGCTAGGCACTGTCCTATTTAGACGGATGTCTTACTTTGCAGACGAAATTGGCTTCCAAGGCCTATTGTAATGCCTTGAAAATGACACTCCTTTGCGGGAAATGTTTGAAGCCATTGAAGAAGCATGTTAAGATGTCCCTAGGGAGCCTTTTGCGATATGGGAAATTGCAGGTCTGGACGATGACTTTGAAGATCTCGTGTTGGGAATGACGATGGATCCTCGACAGAGAATTTCAGCACGAGACGCTCTCATGCATTGATGATTTAGGATGTTGGACATGAACTAAAGAGCCTATAATGCTAGCATTGGCTATACTAGATCGATGAATACGACTATCGAGGACGACCATAACCACTGGTTCTGCGAGAGCTGTTCGTCTGCAAGGCTAGCAATTCAGTGCTTTCATAACGGTATGTCAGGATGTTAGGCGCCACAAACTTTGGCCTTTTTATCCAGCTTCACTTTGGCATGCCTGCTACATCTGTCCTGGCACGAAGTGAAGATGTTATAATTATTACTATATACCAGCAGCTTGCCCGGCGTTCGTCAAATGTATGTTGGCCGCTAGGGAAAAATCCCACCCTGCTTGAAGCGCCACGATGCAGAGGTAAGGCGTTTGGTGCACCATCCAAGAACTAAGCCGACAGACATATTAGGAGACCGTGTGCAGCACCGGCAAGTACAGAAGATGGTGGCAGGGTCATGGTAAGGCGCGAAGAACCTGTCATGACAGGATCTCGCACAAGGTGCTCGTGAATAGGCTAGCGATCGGTCGCTTGCGAAAATGGAATTTGACTGGAAGAATGTGTCAGAATTGGTATTGCTGGCACTAAACGCTGGCCAAAGTAGTAAATATTTTCATTTATAATCTTCACTTAGTCGATGTCTGAATAGGTGAAGAACATGGCGTCCAGAGTTCGAAGTCCACGGCAACGTACAGATCCTTGAAGGTCGGGAATCGTACATGCTGAGCTTGGAAAGCAAGGAATGTATTGGCCTAAATGAAATTGCTTGGCTTCGAAAGCGCTGCCCGCTCTCGCAAATCTGTGTACTTGTCCAGAATGCCGAGTCAAACACAGCCACTCTCTGCTTTCTACCGAATTATCAGATTGGCTTAGAACCGGCACACGATTCTCTGTGCGGCAAGATATACTGATTCGAACCGAAATCGCACCAGGCTTATGACGAAGAAAGGGAGCGTCAAGTGTTGCGGAACTGATCCATGAACTTGAACATCTTGCGAAGCATGTCCATATTCCTCCAACAGAAAGAAGCCGAGACATCGCAAGTAAAGTCAGATTCCTTACTCTGAAGTGTTCTTCAATAAGGCTCGAGACCGCTTAGAACTTCATTTCTCCATGATTCCCACGGCAGCTAGAAGGTGGCAGCTAATCTTACCTGATTCAGCCATTCGACAATTTCGTAATGATGTACAGATACATTATCATCATTATGCATTTACCGTGAGAACAAAGAGGCGAAATTTTACTTACTGTCTATCGACTGTAGTGGATAGTCGACAAGTTGTTGCACAGCAGGCGCTGGCAACCTATATAAATCGGGTGAACTATGTTTGATGTACCGATCGAAAAATGACATAGGCGAGCTTACTAGCAATGATAAGTGCCGTTCTCAAGCTAGCCTCCTAAGCATGTCCCGAGAGTATCAAGCGATTTGTCACTGACGGGTACAAAGACCTGGAAGTGGGGAGCATATCTGCAAACTAATGTATTGAGATAGTCATGTGGAGGAAAGGCAGTAACACAAAGCGAAAATGGATTGTGTCCACTTTGCCTTATGTGTGCACGGCAGAAGAACCTCCAGTTCGCATGCTTTAGAAGTGGTGCTGACGCTCGAATAGCTCCTTTAAACATATTACGGGTCCTAATGCGGATACTTGAAGGTCCGGCATTTCCATCCTACCGCCATTGACATCAGTGCTTCGAATTAGTGTAGATGCGACGAGAACTCAAGCACAATGCTGATTATGTCTATCTTTCGGCAATCAACTGCCGTGTATCAGGGAAGAGCGCTCAAATATTTGCGAACACAGTAATCACCCAAATGGCTTATGTATGTATGTGTGTATGTGACATGTATGTGTATCCATATCCACTTCCTGGAAATTTGCATGTTACCGCTTGTCGGTAATGTTCAACATGACGCCATCTTTCATCATCTCGTCTTCTTGCACAGAGCTCGACCTACCCATCCCACCCTCTTCAACGTCACTGTGTGTAAGAGTGTCACTCCTCCACGAGCCAAATTTCCGGGCAGACAAACCTGCCTCAAACATGTGGTCTAGTTCCGCGGCGCTGCGGCGTGTAGAGTCAGGGAACCAGATGTATGCAATGATGAAGCCAGCAAACATGAAGCCAGCGAAGATCAAGTATGTCTTCGGGCCCAGGTCGCCTGCATCAGCGTTGGCGATGAATGGCACGATATACGTGACCAGCAGATTTGTGAGTGAGTTCGAGAGGAGCACAGATGCGTTGGTGATAGTTCTCAGACGAGCAGTCGGCAGCTCGGCGGCATTAAGCCAAGTAAGTGGCCCCATAGTAGATGCGTAAAAGAATCCGAAAATGAGTGAAAGGGCAGACATGGCTTTGATGACGCGGAGGTTGGTGGAATCTGCGAAGCCAAGTCCACCCATGCAGATATCGATGATCAAGAGAGAGCCGAACGAAACAAGCATAAGGAGCCTGCGACCAATGTTGTCTACGAGGAAAAGGCCGGTCACAGAGCCACCCAGGATGAGGATGTTGAGCGCGAATACTAGAAGAAATGGGTCTGCTGAGCCAATCGCAGCCAGAAAGGTTGTGGCATAGGATGTAGCGTAAATGGAGCCAGAGAACTGTTGGATGATGCCCAAAAACGAAGCGAGCATTGTGCGGCGAAGGTTAGGTCCCCTGAAGATCTCAACCCACTTGACGTCGTTGTCTGCTTTGCGTAGTTGCGATTGCACTTTCAGCTCCTCGAGCTCCTGCATGATCTCTTCGTTGGTGTAGCCGTTCCGAACAAGACGTAGGCTCTTCTCTGCCCCTTCATCGTTGCCATTGATAAGGTAGGTAGTGGGTGAGTCCATGACGAACAACATGAGAATGGCCATTACGGCAGGCCAGACGTTCTGAATTCCAAGTGGAATGCGGAAAGCCATGTCACTGTTGTAATGGCTCGTGCCCCAGCCAATACCAGAGGACATCACGGCTGCAACGCCTGTGCCGACCACCGACATGCTGCCGACGATACCACGAATTGGCACAGGAGCGATCTCAATCGCAAGGGTTGAGGACATGGACACCATGATAAAGTAGCCAAAATCTGCCGGAGTTCTGTCAGCGTAACATGCATGTAGTAGGGATATTTACAGATTTGAGAGTACTCACTTGCCACAGTTAATCCCACAGTTATCATAGGAATATTTGTCGCACCTGTCTGTAAAGCGGTGCCAATCAGACAGGTCAGGCAACCAACCCAGTTCGTCCTTTTTCGCCCCCATTTGGTACCTAGATAGGCACAGACGAAGATGGCTGGGATGCTTGCGCTCGTTCTGGTCGCAGTTATGACCGAGGTCTGGGTTGCTGTGAGGTATGGGACGCCATCTGGGCCTACACTGCCGAATCTTTCAATAAAAGCTGGCATAGCCAGGATGGTGGAGATGACGGAGGCATCATAGCCGAAGCAGAGATATGCTATATTGAGGATTATCACTGTTCACAAGTCAACAAAGGTAGAGCCTTCCAATCGGCCGACAAGCCATCAGGGACAAACCATTGTATACGAGGCGCCTATTATGCCGCAGCTGGAACCCCAAGTTCTTAATAGGAGCTTTTTGCTTGATTGACTTCGATGCCTCTAAACTTGAAGCCATCGTAGGAGAACAAGCCGGCGGATCTTCGTACAGCGGTGACAGAACTAGTCTGTAGCTACTACAACAGGTGTGTACAGGTCGAGGTAGGTCAAACGCTCAGAGATAGTGATATACGTTATACATTACCACATAGCCCAGAATCAACTGTAGGTGGGGTACAGATATAGGAAATGGCATTACTCTGTTACTTGGCATCGTCCTTGTTTGAGACGTGGTGCATGTGTAGCTAGTGGTTAGCAGCTGGTAGCGGATCTGCAGTAACGGTAATTGCACAGATGTACATCTCAATTGAAGCCTAACGATGCACCATGGTCGAAAGGTCCTTGCTTTCTAGCAGGTATAGCTGGCCAGCTGCGACGAATGCAGTAGTGTCTCTCCATGCTATGCGAGCGTAGGGTGCTGCTGCTGCTGCATGCTGCGGTCATCCTCGGCAAATGTCTTGCTATCTCGATTGGTGATGAAAGCAGGTGTTCTTAACGCATGCGCGCGAGGGTTGCCGCTAGGTGTTTAAAGTGTTGACGCCGTCGTGGCGCCGCTGCTGGGACCGTCAAACTCTCGAGACTGTGTAGGCTTATGGGGCAGAGTGGAGTTGGGCGGCCCGCTTTTCCCTGAGGCGTGAGGGTGTGCTCTCCATGCCCAACGACTGGGAACTGCTAACTCTGATCATCACGAAAGCGCTACAGTCCCTTGCCAGAAACATGCCCCAAGACATCCATCCATCCATCCATCCATCCATCCCGGTGTGTGGACTCTACAGTGGCAGATCTGCTGGAAGTCCCAGGACCCAGAAATCTAGGAAATTGTTAACACACATTCCAGTATGCCGGGTACCCCCTGACTGATGAGTCGATCACCTCTTATCGCTCTTATCTGATCCCGAAGATGGATGATATCGTAGGACAACTTCGAGTCTCTGGAGTCATTCAAAAACATCACCCTCAAGATCATGCATGAATGTCCTCCGCATTTCCTAGTTCGGTACACAAATGTAGTAATCGACAATAGTGATAGACTGGGTGAGTCCGTTGAGTGACAGGATGTACCACCATTTTTGCAAGAAACCGTACATCGTGCCGCCATAACTATACGTTTGCAGCTATATGATCCAGATATTCGGCTCTCGAGGCCCCAAGACATTCTGCGGGAGACTGAGATGCCGAGGTTGCCCTTCTTTGCCGTTTTAACTATTTGCACGGTCAAGTGGTCACGAAGAAATGTTCGACAATCCTATGGATGCACATTCTGTAGATGCACATTTCACGCTCGCGCCCGCGTTTAGAACCTCTCTATGAGGGTGTGCCAAGCATTGAAGGTACATTAAACCATCTGGTATACCAATTGTAGGGAGTCGCCAATTCACACTCTCGATTTAATACAGCTTCAGCCCATAGTCAGACTATATTATAGATCCGACATACAACATATCATTTCTATCATGTCCCAGTTCCAGGTGTATCCCATCGACAATGTGGCAGAGCAGACCATCAAGCTCTCAATCTGTGATGCCTATCTACCCAAAGTCTGGGTCATGTTGAATAACTTCTGGCCTTTGCAGGAAAAAACTTCTCCACTGGATTGCTACAGCCACCTGAAGGAAGGTCTCAGTCGGACGATAGTAGAATGTCCGCTGCTAGTCGGCAATCTTGATTTCGGATCTGATGACCCTCGAGATCTCGTTGTCAAAGTGGGATCTGATGCCTGGGTGGAGTTGGGCTATGAAGACCTTTCTGAGAGGGAAGGGATACCAAGTTACGCAGCGCTCAAGGCTCAAGCTTTCCCAATGACAGATGTGAGAGCACCTCTGCAGTCTGAGATCATGCAAACGCAAGTTACTGTAGGCTCACCCACATTTGTGGCAAAGTTGAATCGTCTCGCGGGTGGCATGGTCCTGACTTTCGCTATCAACCACGCCATTGCCGATGCTGCTGCTGTCAGTGAGGTCGAGCGGTTGTGGTCACTGCACACAACAGACGCCAGTCGTGGCGTGGCTCAGCGAGTACACAAGAAATCCACCGCCGACATAAAGATCCGACAAAGGCTCTCCACGCCCGTCAGTGGTGCTGGTGACTTCAAACGCGAGAATTGGAAAGAGCTTCCTGCGACGGCCTCACAGCTTCATTTGCCGAAGGAGAAATCGGGCCCAGATGGTGAGTCGAAGCTTCTTGACTACCTAAAAGCAAAGTTGGTGGGGTTGGAGCAGATGATGCTGGAAGCGCGATGGTGCATCTGGCACTTCCAAGCCGACAGCCTTGTGCAGCTGAAGAAGGATGCTACATCTCCTGACCCTAGTCAATGGGTCTCGACGAATGACTCTCTGCTCGGTCTCTTCTGGTCCCGGATGGCGTCTATCAAGAAAGCCAGCAAAAAAGGGCGCGAGACGTCTACAGGCTGCTTTCCGCTTGGCTTTCGCCAACGTCTAAATCCACCTGTCGACCAGCACTTCCTTGGGAACTTGGTGGACATTGTTTCCACCAAGTGTCGGCTCGCCGACCTTGAAAGCCCTGAGAAGGGCCTTGTCACGGGCGCTCAGGCCATGCGGCGAGCCATAGCTGAATGGTGTCAGGAAGAATGGGGAACATGGCTCACAAAGGCTAGCAATCTGCCAGCCGAGACAGTGGTCTGCTTCGACAATGAGATCCTCCTCGACCCCATCAACATCGTCTGCAACGACCGGTCCAAGGCAGGCTCTTATCAGCTCGATTGGGGAAAGTCTTTGGGCAATATTGACAGGGTCAGGATGTCAGACCCGGCTGCCAAGCTTATCATTGGCGCTACTGCACTGATTGTGTTTCCCAAGATGTCTGATGGCGCTATGGAAGTCGCCTGTATCTGCACAAATGGCGTGCGCGCTGCCCTGGAACACGATGAGGTGCTCAGGCGCTATGCCACGCTTAGCAGCAGGTTTGCTTGAGAGGCATCCTAGCGACCAAGAAAGCTTGATTATGATGATGAACACTGCTTCAGCTACAAAGACACAATACCATCGGCGTTGCTAAGATACAGTAGACCGCGGTAGTACAGCTTACATTGCACATGGTCAAGACGTATATTGCGGAACTGAGAACATGAACGAATGCACCTTGCGCAGTCCCCGCACTCCTGGAGGGGCTGCATTTCATTGACAGGACTCACCGCCTCAAGACGCCGTTCTCGTTGCAATTCCCCACTTTTCTCCAGCCCTGCACTGAGCGATGATCACAATGTAGGGACGGGGGAGATCTCAAGGGCGCGTGAGACAATCAGGTCAAGAATACTCCACGCGAACGCACATATCCAGTATGGAGTACAGGAGTGATTGGCGCTTTATTGGTCTGAGGCCCGTGAGCTGTCAAGATGGTATCTGGCTGTGCGCACTGCACTGCACCGCAACAGCACAGTGCGTATGCGCACGGATCTCAGACGCTCAAGATTGTGTAATAAAATTTCCAATTCAGAAGTCAATTGTCCGCGAAAGTGCTATTGCAGATCTTGTGTTTTTGGGCCGTGACCAAGGCTGTCACTTACTGTAGGGATCATGTACCAAGGGATCAACATTTGAATAACAGATTACAGCGCACGTGACATAGTGCAACATAAGCCCCCGCACCGAAAATGCACAGAGATGTAGCAGCACACAGAGAGGTGAGCATGAAAGGATTTTCCTTATTAAAGAAGCGGTTCATGATTCGATTTGGTATCCTCGTTACATTGATCTATTAGTGTGCACAACTCCACGAACATTTTCCCAATAATCCAAAGTGATGCAGTCGAACTGCACTGCTTGTTGTGAGCTCTACCTTCACCAGCGCCCTAGACTCCACGAGCCACTAGAGCTTTGTTTAGCATGTCCTGAAAGTCCTCGATTTGAGGCTTCTTGAGGACGCTGTAGTGCGTCCCACTGACCCTGTGTAGACCAGGATCGTCTGAATAGTTCTTCCACTGCTGCAATACTGCGTCCCATGAACCCAGCGGCTCAACATTGAAGTGTGGCATAGCGTCGGCACAGAAGATGTCAATCTTGCTTACCCTGCCCTTGGGCTCGTATTTGGCGGCAATGGTACGATGGCAATCCTCTACTCTGCCGTAAGCCTGGATACGCTGCACAGTGATGTCCTCGTTCTCCTTGATAAACTCTGGTGGGAATCTGGCATAAATGGCCTTGTAGAACTCGTCATCCTCAAGCTCAGAAGTCTCCTTGGTAAATTCAATAGCTTCTTCCTCGCTCATGCCGGTGATACCAGGCAGGACGTCAACCAAGACCGATCGCCAGCGCATGTGACCGAGAGCACGGCGGATGTCTGGTGGATTGTCAACACCGCCACAAAATGCGACAGTTTGGCCATCAGCCTCCAACATCTTTGTCAGCTCGAATGCGAGCAAACCTCCCCAGCAGTAGCCAAGCATGACATAAGGACCTTCTGGCTGCACGCGGCGGATGGCTGAGTAGTAGGATTGAAGCATCTCGTCGAGATTGGCAAAAGTCTCTTCGCCTGTGTGCAAACCTTTGGAGCGAATGGCATAGATAGGACGGTCCGGAAGGTACTCGAGCAAGTTCATCCAGCACAGGAACTCGCCAGCCCCTGGGTGGATGAGGAATATCGCTCGTTTGCTTCCCTTCGTCCATAGAGGCACGATAGGGTCATACTCAGTCGAAGTGGTACCCAGCTTGGTAAGTCCGCTTGCAAGTTCCTCGACCGAGTGACACTGGACGAGCAATGGCATTGGAATCTCTCGATCCATGTGCAATGCCTTTTCTAGTGCCTTCTTCAGCTTCATGAAGCCAAGCGAGTTGATTCCAGAAGAGAGGAGAGCATCTGGGCCTACAAGGTCTTCGGCCGGAACGTTCACTATCGACGAGTAGACCACGGCAACCTCTCTCTCAAGAGGAGACAAGCTGTCCAGGCTCATCTCGGTTTTGGTATCTGTAGCAATAGCAGTCTTGCGAGCAGGTGCAAGAATGTCGTCCACAAGAAAATCGTTGAACGCGCCAGCTTCATATTGCTTCTTCAACTTGGCACGCGACAGTTTGCCAATTGTTGACTTGGGTAGGAGGGATTTGGGCAGAGGAATGATATGGAAAGCCTTCTGGGAGCAGAAGTTAAAGACACATCGGTCGACGGCCTGCAGCGTTTTCTTCAAGTTGTTTGGACCGATCGCCTCCTCTGTGGGATTGAACAACACAACAACGGCCTCAGAGTGCTGCTTCTCGTCCCAGCTTGAAAAGACAGCCGTATAGGATGTCGTCAACCCAGGAATCTGGCTAGTCTCAAGCGAGTATTCCAGCTCGAATGAAGAATAGTTGTTACCGTTGAGGATGAGGATTTCCTTAGCACGGCCGAGCAGGTGGATGTTGCCAGCCTCATCAACCTTGGCGATGTCACCAGTGTTGAACCACCCGTCTTCTGTCATGCATGATGAGGTGGCATCAGGATTGTTGTAGTAGCCCTTGAAGATGACATCACCTCGAAGGTAGACGATGCCTTGCCCGGGTTCCTCCTGGTCCTCCTGGACAAGCTTCATCTCAAGCGCGCCGGGCAGGTGTTTGCCAGCGGATGCGAACACATTGCCATTGTTCAAGTCGTACTGTGGGCTCTCCAAGTTGTAAAAGCATGCCGAGCAGGTCTCGCTAAGACCATACGCAGCCTTGATAGCGTGCTTTGGGGCTCCAAAAGATCTTAAGACCTGGTCGCAAGCCTCGAGGGTCTCGGTCCGGTTAGCTTCACCACCACACATGATGGTTGAGAGGTTGCTCAAGTCGAGGTTGGCACTGGCGTTCTGTTGTTCATTGAAAGATCTGGCGGCTGAAGCGAGGAAAAAGTTTGGCGAGAATGTATATCCAATCTTGTACGTGCTAAGGACCTGGAAGAAGCGATGTGGCTCAACCACAAGCTCAGCCGTAGGCACATGTACCTGGTCAGTGCCAACGAACATGGACTGCAGGTGAACTTCGCAGAAGTTCGCAGAGTGATCGAAGGAAATCCAGGACATGAACGTCTTCCCGCGTGAGCCAAGGTGATCAGCCTTTGCCTCCACCGAGGCAATCAGCTGGGCATGAGAGTATTGGACGGCCTTTGAATGTCCAGTGCTGCCAGAGGTGAACAGGATGGCCGCAATGTCGCTAGGACTGGACAAGGCAAGAACATCGTCGACAGATGGAGCTTCCGCCTTCAACCCAGCCCGCTTGATCTGCTGAGTGGATCTCACGTTCAACTTCTGCTCAGCAAGGATCGGTGCTAGTTTTGCGCTTGTGATGAGAGGCGTTTCGCCGAAGAGAGTCTTGATGTTCTCAAGCTGACCAGCAGCCGTCTTTGGCTCATTAGAGAGCGGGTTCAGCACTGCTCCAATACCGCCAGCGGCAATTACGGACCAGAACCATAGCACATTCTCGATGTGGGTATCAAAGTATGTGATGGCAATTTGTCCCTTCTGTACAATACCAGCTTCACGCAGAAGAGCACCGTTTTCCTGTGTTTGTATGACGTCAGTTGCAAAGCCATATGGGACCTGGATTCACTGAGGCCATACCTTTGCTTGCTCAAACAGCTGAGAGTATGAAAACTTGGTCGCAGGCTCATTGATTCCATTGTCAAGATAGACTAGGCCAGAGTCTGTGGATGCAGCCTTCTTCAGAAGGTCGAGCAGATGCTTTGGCCCAGTGGACGAAGCGGACCACTGGCCAGCTGTGTACTGATTTTCGAACCTCATGTTTGATGGAGGCAACTAAGGATGCTAAAATGAACAACGAACTGCTAATGTTAAGGAAAGAGGGCTCTTTTATCAACACAGGTGCTTCGCCGGATTGGGACTATCGCAGCTCCCGTCAAAGACACGACGCCGTTGAGATCTACTGTCTATTGCGATTATCGTTCTGAGGAGGTAGAAGCTACTACGACAGGAAAGGATTGGTCAGGGTGCCCTACCAGACGCGAGTGTGCGATACCCTGCATCAGCGCCACCGACGGCATGGCTCAATGGGCCGTCAGTCACATCATTATTTTGGCGTTGTTTGTTCTTCGCAGCTGCTGAACCCAGGGGGAGACCAAGAGACGATGATCCCGGCAGATGCAGTGTTAGCCAACCTTTTCGGTCAATTGAGATTTGCTTAGCGTTATCTGTGGGGGAGACGGGCCGAACAGGGGCTTTAGACTTAAGGTTGCGGAGTGGAAGAGATACTCACAACTTTATTGCTACTGCAACTGGGTCGGGTTTTCGCACCACCGTTTGTCCAGTGCGTTCGACCTGCAACTAGAGGAGGGCAAGATTTTTCTTCTGCATCATACATGCAGCACACTCTCCTCCTGCACATCCACCTGCACCACTTGCCTACGCGGCCACTTCCTCGCGACTGCATCAATCATGTGGCATCAGCTCGCCTTGTCTGCTTGGCTTTGCACGAACCCAAAAGCTAACCAGGCTACCGATTGCGATCGACAAAGGGTGTTATCTTAGCTTGGGACATCTGAAAGGGATCCACCCTCATGGCCCACCAAGGGAATAGGCGAAGCGTCTGCTCTTACCTGATCCGCACTAAATACCTCGCTAATGGGCACTGCCTTTCCGCCCTTCCCTACCAAACCACGACGATCAAATACGCCTGGGATGCCTGGAGGTGCAGGCTCTCTCGGACTCTACCGTTAGCAGTCTTGACCAGCAAAGCTCCACTTGGAGTGTCTTATCCGCGCGTTCAACGTGTTGCTACAATCCCTCACCGCGACTGGTTTGTAGCGTGCAGCCTGCCTCCCTCTTGCAGCTTTTTGACCGAAAACGTTCGTTGTCGCTCAATCTCTGCAATGCCGTGGAGAGGTACTCTACAGGATAGAGCCGGTAGTATGCACGACGAAGGTCTTTCTACGTCCCGAGACAATCCCCACGTCTGCTACAGACCCTAAGGCAAACTACCTGCTCGATGTGGTAAATGTACTATGGGATCGTAGTCAGTGACGACAGGGAGCCAGCACGTAAAGCGACTTGGATATGCCGAAGATGACCGCATCGCGTTATCTGCAATGGCCTTGTCGTCGTCGTACTGCATGATAGGCCTAATCTGCTTGTGGCCCCCCTTTCGTATGGAGCACCCGAGTCACCATTATGACCATTGGCAGCCGCAAACGCTCTTGGAGGCACTTGTGCCAACCTTTGGCGAGCTCGTGAGCTTGGTCCACAATTGCCGATCTTCAACGTCGACGCACGTCTGCAACGCTACCATCGAGGGTAAGATCCTCCAGAATCTTCATAACAACGATACGGGATTCTTATATGAACGCTATCCTCCCTATCTTTCTCTATCTCTTCATCTGCTCGCACAATAGCAGTCTTTGCATTCTTCTAATCATTTTATTCTTCAATGGCAGACATGAAGCGAGCTGAAGTCTTGGTGTACGGCGCTGGCGGTAAGTGTTGAGGCGGCAGCCACACATGCCAGGTCCCCTTTACTAACTCTGCTCTCGCACAGCTGTGGGATCGATCTTTGGCTGGAGGCTTGCACATCGCGGTCAAGCCCGCGTTTCACTGGTCTGTCGTTCTAATTACGAACAAGTAAAGGCAACTGGCTTTACTTTCCAAACACAACTATGGGGAAATGGCCTACTCATCCCCCACCAAGTCTACAAGGCGGGCTCAATATCAGACCAACCAAGTCACCGAGGCTTTGACTACATCATACTAGCCAACAAGATCAAGACAAAGGAGAACAGTGACTCCATGGTCCGGGAACTCACGCCTCTAATGCACGAAGGTACAACACTGGTGTCAGCCCAAAACGGCATGGATAATGAAACCCCATTCCGAGATGCCTTTCCCCGCAATACTATACTGTCTGCAGTATGCAATTTTGTTTGTGCCCAACCTCGCTCCGGCTTTGTTGAGCAAACAGCAGGGATAAAACCACACGCTTTCCACATTGGCATCCATGGTCAAGGCAAAGAGGTATCCCCAGCGGATATCACGAGGCGAGATCTTCTAGTGGCAATGGACTCGAGGTTCAAGGCGATTGATAGTGCGCACGACGAGCGCTGGCAGAAGCTGGTCTTTAACAGCGCGTGGAACTCCATGACTGCTCTGACTGGCATCAACACACGAGAACTGTTTGCGCACCCTTCAGCGATTGAGATAGTCCGTCATCTAGCGAGAGAAGCCTATTCGGTTGGCATCGCAAGCGGTGTGAAGCTTCCTGCAGGCCTGCCAGAGAAGACCATCGAGCTCGCCAGGACGAGTGGTCCCATCACCACATCAACGTTGCAAGATGCTCGCAAGGGGCGACCACTTGAGCTTGGCCCAATTTTCGGTAAGCGATTGCAGGACGAGACTCCTACACTCGACCACAGCTAATCCAATCACAGGCTACATTGTTTCACAAGCAGCTAAAGTTGGTGTCTTAATCCCTTACACAACCATGGTCTATGACCAACTTCAGCAGATGAACCGAGCCTTTCTGGCTCAGCAACCTCCACCTCGCCCAACATTCTACGAAGAACTTCGCGCTTGATACCCGATACAGCCTATGGTGGCTGCTCTTTTTCCTCTTTTGATAATAGCGACGGCTCCTACTGCAATGGATGATATAGTACTATATTAGCGTGGACGTATTCGTCAAATAAGAAACCATTCTCATCACCACAAGCAGTCTTGTTGATCACCGTTCCTTTCCTACTGCGTTGTTCGTTGGTTGCTGTGCAGGAGACTTGCGACCATACATGCAGTTGGCACGACGGTCAACGCCACAAGGAGTAGCAGAAGCACAAAGCATGTGGTGGGCCAACAAGTGACGCACAAGGAAGGCTGAGAGACATGTTGTCGTCACTACCCTGAAGACTTGATCGTAAAGTTCTCACCGGCCTGGACGACTTATCGTACAATAGAGGACGTCTAGGGAAATGCTCGGTACCAAAGGCCGAGAAGCTTAATTTTAACTATCACATGCCGTGCAATGCAAGATACTGGGTCCCAACACCCAGGCTTGTGCCATGGCGTTGCAACATGCAGGCGACACGGCGAGTCCCCAGATGGGGGAGTGATTGCTCGAGGATGGTGCCATGCAATATGTATGCAGAGCCAGCTGCAGTAGGCCACTGCGCAGAATGAGAAGCAAAGTAGGCGACCATGTGCAAGCCTTGACTGGACTCAACGTTCCTTGCGTGAGGTGACATGTATGACGCCTTGCGACGGCTGTATGCCGCATTAGATAGGTCGGCTGTCATGTAGGCAACTAACCTTAAATGTGCCATTGCAA
Organism: Polychaeton citri CBS 116435; assembly: GCA_010093785.1. Classification (NCBI taxonomy): domain Eukaryota; kingdom Fungi; phylum Ascomycota; class Dothideomycetes; order Capnodiales; family Capnodiaceae; genus Polychaeton; species Polychaeton citri. Next base: position 87,763 of record MU003828.1, read on the forward strand.
CCCTCCGGGCCCTTGTGCTCGGCTGGAGAAGCGAAGTGAAAAAGAAACGCAGACACCAGCCAGGTCTTGGGGGGTTGCACATAGCTTAGCCTGCAGGTTGGGGGCCTCGTTACCCCTTCGGGCTCCTCGGGCCCGTTTGCGGAGGATGGGTATCAAAGTCGTGGCTGCCCTATATCCCCAAGTTGTGGTGCCCTCTACAGCACAACAAGAGGCCGCTCATCCTGCGTGTGGACCCAAATCACGTATGCTATTCCCTTTTCTGACTCCGGCAACCACATGTCGCTTACGCGTTCATAGTGCATGGTATGCCTTACCCTCGCCCGGAGGCTGTGCGAACGACGAGAGAATCCACGCCTTACCCAAGCATTCCACCTTCCGCTTCCACCCAGCGATCCACATCCGGCGCATTGCGTGCAGATAGATGTATTTGCCGAAACGTGTGGCGTACGGACCGCTCGGCTTGATATCAAAAGAAGGAAGATATGTCATCATGCAAACACTGACCTAGTTGTGTTGCGCCATGTCGGATACCTATACTCAGCCGCTGGTGTCATGTCGCCTTCTGCTTTCTTGTGATCATGATTTCGTCTCCTTGCGGAGCTTGGCAGTAGCTACCCTGCAGGTGCGACACTTATGCTAGGCAGAGACGATCATGCGGTATTTTGTGTCCACGCGTTCTCAGGGATCAGCATAGGTGCATCAATAAAGTCCTCGACGCTGTTACCTGGATGCGAAAACATGGGTGGAAATTCTCTTGGGTACAGCCGGAGCACTCCGAGGAATGACTTACATTTGTGGCCGTTGATCTGTAGGGGTGAGTCCACTGCGTGCAAGCATGCGCTCGCGCTCTACTCTCATTGGATTCCTAGAGTGGAGAAGTACGATTTCCTACGTATACCTGTTCCATCGAGCAGGGTTTCTGCCTTGCTGCAAGGCTACTCGTTTTCACAAACGACCTAAACTTCCCGCCAGACTCGACCAGAAGTCCTTCGCCATGATTAGTATCTGACTGACGCGGATTGTGGACCAAGCCTGGCGAACGATCAAGCATCTCACCATCCGGCATCCTCTTGACAGCAGTACCTTCCTCCTGCTCCTTTAGCCTGTTCCTTTAATTCACGCGGCTAGAAGTGATGTTTACAAACCGGCAAGAAGACCCGCCGAATGCGATCTCAATATGCATTGTCGATCTCAACGTGATCACAATATAGCGCGAGCTAGGGTGTATCTGACCAAAGATGTTTATATGTACAGGCTTGTTATATGCTGAGCCTTGAAGTAATCCCATGCATAGGTACAAGGTACTTTCTACATGTGTACAGTACAGGATCTATTCGCGAACGTTCCTGCGCGGGCCGCTCCCTCCCATCTCACACAAAGGCTGCTAAGGCATCGGCCCGTTTGGGTCAGTGGTGGTGGCGCGAGGCACGGCAGCTTGAGCCTCGGGCTTGTGTCGTTACACGACGTGATGTTGCAGCAACCCACGAACAGTGTGTGATAACTTGCCGTCCAGTTTGATGTCAGCATAGACCAGATTTCCCGAAGAATTCAGTCGTCTCGAACCACTGTGTGGTGTAACAACGATATGTTTTCCAGATCTCGATACGGCGTGACAGCGGTGTAACCTGTATCTATGCGAAGCGATCCACGCACGTCGCCTCCAGACTGACCGACTTGGGCAATGATGTGCTTGGCGCGAGCCAGGGTCGCGGCCATGATTTGGCAAGCTGACACCAATATGCGACAGGCTTGAAGGGATCAACACCTTGGTGGAGGATAAAATGGCGTGCACAGTATAGTGCCTGTTGGTCTTGGAGGAAAGTGGCCTGCTTCACCTTAGATCGGGACGGATCTTAGACTCGCAAACGAGAATGTAAACTCTGACGATAACACCCCCGATGTCTGCGTCTCGCGGACGGAAAGGCGTAAGCCACTGGAAGATGCCTACATACCAGCGCTGCGTGTCCTAAAAAGAAAGGACGAAAAAGGAACGAAGATCACCTCGCGAAAATAGAGATAGCTTACTCACCAATACCTCACTGCGTCCTGGCAACATACGTAAAGCGAAACATGGTCTCTGCAGCTATCTGCCATCGGGACGTGAGCTTCGAAGAAACGAGCGCAGAGATGACGGTAATGACTTGGTGGTCTTGGATATCGTGACTTTTTCCATCTGATTCTACGGTCTTCGGGGCCAGTAACGTGCAGATGCTGTGCGACGCTGGATGGTAGACGTTCTCGAAAGTGGAACTCAATATAATGTGGATTCAAGCCTCCCTACGCTCACCACATGCAATCTTCCCGATCCAGCACATTGTGGCAGCCATGGCGTTGTCTGCGAAGCTCATCGTCAGCATGATGAAGAGGCGCAAATATTACTTATTGTTGGCTGGTTCTTCATGTGCAACAGAGCTGTTGCTTCATCTCGGCTACTGCTCATAGCTACTGTTACCAACTCCTTGCGATCCCGGCTGTTGTGCCCAGTTGCCACAATAAACCGTGATGGTTGAAGCATGCCACCTGAAAGGTTGTGATTTCGGAGGCTTGACAGTGGTGTGCAAGGCAAGCAGGGGTCCGGATTAATGAGACATTCGGGATCGCTTTCACAGCGACCACATGCCGATGTTGACGGCGTGAGCGACATTCTGAAGCTCTGTAATCTTTTGTGGGTTGAACCAATAGTGCTCTAGCTTGATATATCGCTCATGCTACCCTTGATTGATACCCAAGCATGTGGGCCAATGTCGATGCAATTCCCTAAGCAAGCAGGCGAAAAGTTGATCATTGATCCGACTGACAACCCAATGCTAGCACATATGCCGAGGGTGAGGCGGCTTTGAGAGAGAGCAGCAACATCATGTTCTTCTAGGCTGTTTCGTCGCTTCAGTAAAGTAGACCTTGTCCTCTGGATGGCTCATCATGAGCTGAAGCAAATGCAGTGCGTACTATGCATGCTTGGCCATGCAATCCCAACCTGTTTGGCTTACCAGACACATTTTGTTAATCTCGTGATCTTTCAGTCAATGCTTCTTCAACATCGTTAACGGATACACATACACATCAGATGCAGCGGAAGGTATACTCTGAGGCATGAAGCCAGAGGAGGCGGTGGAGATTTCGGAGGAGAGCTTTGATTGGACAGCCCCGACGTCGGCCAACCAGTCATAATCGAGTCATTGGTCAGAGCTGCAACACGCATACTTAAACATCCATGCATTGATTTTTCGCATCCTTCCGATCATCTCTGCATTGTCAATTAACGACATTATGTTGGCTGGACTCCACGGCTCAAGAGGACTCCGTCCATCCTGGGCAGCTAGGAACCTCAGGCAATTCCAGTATGTGTATTCACCCTCACCACGCCTGCTTGCACATATTTTACATGGAGAAGGATAAGGCGTATTTGGAACCATCATACGAACTCGATTATGATTGCTAACATGACTCCTGCTTAAGACGACCCTTCTCGTTATCGCAGCGCCAGAACAGAGCTACTCCTATCGAAAATGAAGGGCTTAATCGTGTCTCTAGCACAATTACTCAGCCCAAGTCGCAAGGCGCGTCGCAAGCGATGTTGTACGCTACCGGCCTCACCGAGGCCGATATGAGTAAGGCACAGATTGGAATTAGTAGTGTCTGGTTTAGTGGAAACCCGTGCAACATGCATCTACTGGAACTGAACAACAAGGTTAAGGAAGGAGTTGAGAAGGCTGGCCTACTAGGAATGCAGTTCAATACAATTGGTGTCAGTGATGGTCTCAGCATGGGCACAAAAGGCATGCGATATTCTCTCCAGAGCAGGGATATCATTGCCGATAGTATTGAAACCGTCATGAGTGGACAATGGTACGATGCAAACATTTCCATCCCAGGCTGCGACAAGAACATGCCTGGCGTGGTTATGGCCATGGGCAGAGTCAACAGACCTAGTATTATGGTCTATGGTGGTACGACCGGTGCAGGATGTGGTGTACAGCCTCGCAATGACAAGCTCGATATTGTGTCTGCCTTCCAATCTTATGGTCAGTTCCTTGCTGGTGATATCACTGAAGAAGAACGCTTTGATGTCATTCGCAACGCCATCCCTGGTTGCGGTGCATGTGGAGGTGCATATACCGCCAACACTCTTGCCAGCGTGATTGAAATCATGGGTATGACACTGCCTGGATCTTCATCAAATCCAGCATCTTCGAAGGCAAAGCAGCTCGAATGTTTGGCAGCAGGTGGTGCTATCCGTAATCTGCTCAAAGAGGATATCAGGCCGTCCGACATTATGACGAGAAAAGCTTTTGAAAACGCAATGGTCCTTGTCAATGTCACTGGCGGAAGTACAAATGCAGTGCTACATCTTCTTGCCATCGCACACTCGGTCGGTGTTGACCTCACAATTGACGACTTCCAAGCCGTGTCAAACAGGACACCATTACTGGCCGATTTCAGACCATCAGGCAAACACGTGTTCGAAGACCTTGCAAAAATCGGTGGGCTTCCAGCACTAACTAAGATGCTTCTAAAAGAGGGTATGATTGACGGCTCAGGCATCACTGTCACCGGGAAAACGTTGGCCGAGAATGTCAAGGATGTTCCAGATCTTACTGAGGGACAAGATATCATCATGCCAGTCTCGAAGCCTTTGAAGAAAGATGGCCACATCCAAATTCTGAGAGGCTCGCTCGCTCCTGGCGGTTCTGTTGGTAAGATCACTGGAAAAGAAGGTCTTCAATTCACCGGTAAGGCGCGCTGTTTCGATGATGAGGACGATTTCGTCGCTGCTCTCGAAGCCGGTACCTTTAGGAAGGGCGAGAAGGTCGTTGTCGTCATTAGATATGAAGGTCCCAAGGGTGGACCTGGTATGCCAGAGATGTTGAAGCCCACTTCAGCAATGATGGGATACGGTCTTGGTCAAGATCTTGCCCTGATCACTGACGGAAGATTCTCTGGTGGATCCCACGGTTTCTTGATCGGCCACATCACCCCTGAAGCCCAGGACGGTGGCCCTATTGGATTAGTAAGAGATGGCGACACCATTACCATTGACGCTGAGAAGCGCGTGATTGATATCGTCGACCAGTCAGAGGAAGAGCTGCAGAGACGCAAACTGGAATTCAAAGCACCGCCTCTCAAGTACAATCGAGGTACTTTGTACAAGTACGCAAAAAATGTCAGTGATGCCAGTCGTGGCTGCATTACTGATGCGTAGAGCGGGTGAATCTTGCTTGGTAAAATCAGCATTGGCGTTTTGAGGTTTCGGAGCAAAAACGTCCTGCGTTGGAGATGTCTTCAAATGTACGAAGACTTGTCACTATATAACATCTGAATCAAGCATTCACTACGGTGGAAGTCAAACTTTGTATTTGAGCCAACATTCTGTAGCAAGACCAAGGATATACATCATGTCACACATGAATGTGTAGATACTTTACCTAGTTTGTCTACATAGGCCAAGCCTATTGCCCTAAAAGTCCGACCTCCGTATGTCGCAGTCAGGCTCAAGCATAGCTTTGAACACTTGGTAACACATCACATCTCATGTTCTGGCGCACGATTTTCACTATCTCGGTCGTTCAACTTCTATAGCTGTATAGCCAGACAACTCCAGTCTTGAAGCCCGCGGAATTCTCGCCATAAGTCTGAGCCAAACAACGCCATATCACCCGCTGCCACTAGAGGCTCAGTACAGAGCAATGTCAGAACCGATTCCAGAAGCCGTGCCTACCTCCTTCAGAGCACGTCGCAATGGGCGTGATGGTCCGCCTGCCAAACGCGCCAAGCTCACGCCAACCTCACAGCAATCGGCTCAGCTAGAATCGCTCTTCGCAAACGCAGACCGTGAGATCCAGATTCCAGACAGCACGAGCGCAAAACCCAAAGGCCTAGCACTCCCTCCAGAAGTCGTTGCAAACGTGCAAGGGTCCTCTGCTGGCGCTGGATCAGGCGAGTTCCATGTGTATAAAGCCAGCCGCAGGAGAGAAAATGAGAGACTAAGGTTGATGGACGAGGAAGTAGAGAAGGAAAAAGCAGAAGAAGATTTCCGGAAGAAGAGGGAGGAGATGAAAAGGCTTGATGAAGAGAAGCTGAGCAAGAACCGCGCAAGGAGGGACAAAGCTAAGGCTCGGAAGGTCAAGACGAAGGAAGGAAAGAAGGTCGGTAGCATTGGCGACGTGGGTAATGGGACAGCAAATGAAATTGGCGCTGCCCCTAAGATTGGCAATAAGAAGCTTGGTGGGCCTGTAAGGCTTCCTCGCAGTGAAAAGACCAGCGACGAGAGTGATCCAGATGAGGAAGTACGAAGCCATGCGCGTGAAGAGGAAGATGTTGGTGTCACCATTCACGACGATGACTGAATCGAATGCGACAACTATCTAGACGCTTATTAATGAATAGAGTACGTGCCATGAGCGAGTACTTGTTCGTGAGTCATTGATACCCACGGCAATCAGCTTATGTGCACTGTGGGTATAATGCGATAAATCAGCACAACTGCTTCAAACGCTCCAACACCCGACGCAATGGAATGCATGCTCCTTTCGACAAAAACGTCACTCCATCCAGCTCGCCATCACTTCCTTCGCTCTTATTCAGTATTGTTTCTGTATGCTCCACAGCTTTCTTGATCAATCTGCCACCTGCTTCGTGATAGTAAAGCCACCTCACGATCTCACTTAACCCTGCAAGACCACTTGCTAGCTTTATCTCATCACTAGGCTGGAGTCCAGCAAGAGCTCGGATGATGAACGCTCTCGACCGCAAATACGTGCGTTCGTTATATAGAGCGCTGGCTCTCTTAGAGCTCTCAAGCCCTGCAAGAGTTTCATATCCAGCCTCATTAAAGTATGGCTCTCTCACGAGCACTAGCCCGAGCAAGCTTACGATCAGCTGCAACAAGGTGCTCTTACCAGCACTCCAGCTCTCGCGCTTGGCGCCATCCCAGGTTCCCAACAGTGAAAGGCATATCTTGCCGTCCTCGTAAAGGTTTGGGTTGACTCTGCCAACTCCTCCTAGACCGCCCTCGCCGGACCAGCTGTGGAAGAAAGCTCGTGGCGGTTCGGTTGGGAAGTTTGTGCCAAGATGGAAATCAATCACAAATGGCGCCCCATAGTATGGTGTCTCTTCCGGTCCGATAAGCAACACACGAAGAAGATCGAGACGACTTTCCCAAGTGCGGATGAAAACACCAGGGGGTAAGTTATTGGGGGAGCGTAATATCCTGTGCTCTTTCTGTGTGCGCTTCATGTGTACAGCCTCAGAAGAAGAATCAGTGTCCTTGTAATGATGGTCATCTGGTATTGTTGTGTCGAGAATATCATAGCGAGGCAACGATTCGTCAGGCTCGCCCATGATACCAGGCTTTGGGACTTGCTCGCCTTTGCCCTCCCGCTCTGGGGTTGGTGGATGCGAGGTCGGCGGTGTCTCTGTTCCGGGTTCCTGCATCCGAGTATCGTCATCTTCATCATCAGATTCCCAGTCCGGATCTTCCACGTCGTCCTCATCCATGGGATCGCCATTCTCATCTTCATAGATCGCTCTTGCCTCCTTGTCACTCTCCTCATCATAGGTGTAGTCCGAATCTGAAGATCCGTCAGTGTCCCAACCGCCGAGACCATCTTGGAATGAGTCCATTCCGGCATTTAGTGCACCCATTGGATCATTCCCCGGTAGGTCGCTATCGTCAGAACGCACAGCTACTACGCATTGCTCACGATTGACGACGATGTCTCGAACTTCCTTTGCAGCGCCTAGACGTACAGTCAGAGTTCCGTCCAAACTCGTGTCAACTATCTCGCCAAGCCAGTCCTCATGTGATGCCAGCAACACGATATCGCCTCTTCTCACATTCATCTCACCCGGCGCCTCTATGTCGTAAAGGCTTAGCTCATGCACCTCGCCTGCCGCTTGATGTACTACATTGCTGACAAGCGTCCGGTAGCTAGCATCACCATCTGGATCACTGGAGTACTGTAGCATGGCCCTCGGACACCACTGAATTGTGGCCATACGTTCCGCACCGTTGACTTTCTGTATCACACCAACCTTGTCCGGTGATAGTGTCCCCGGCATGTTGTGTACGCGCTTGAGAGGCAGAGTATGCGCTATCTCTCCGGGCCAAACTGCATGGTCATCGTCGATAGCAGAGTCCGGAACCACGTCGATACTTCTCACGCGAGTAAGTGATAGGTCCTGCCATTGCACAATGACGTCGGTGGTATAGTAGAGGACGTCGAAAACGTTCATATCGTATCCAAGACTGTCGTAACGTGAGATACGTTCTATCTTGCCTTGTCCACCTGTGCCGTCATACTTGACACATGCGCCAGAAAGGTCTTTAAACCTTACCCGAGAACCCAATTGAAGTTCAATCTCCGAGTCCGAGACAAGGTCTCCAGAGGCTCTGTGACCGGGCGCAGGTCTTCTAGTTCGATCGTAGACATGGAAGTGAGGGGATTCGAGTTCAAGCCTTTCGCAAACCGACGGTGGCGCAATTGTTCCTTTGCTTCCTAACCGTCGTTCTAACCAATCGACTTCCGCAACGACTAGGCGAATATCGACCACAGTACCCACTGGTGGCGTATTCGGGTTGTACTGGCCGTATATGTACTTGCCTTCTCGCCTTAGAGTGCTTTTCTTCGTAACACCAATGTCCCCTAAGGCGAACTGATCAGATGAGTCGTACACTGGATTTACGTCCTCATCCTTGATCTCGACGACACAATTGTCTGCAAGCTTCAAAGTCAGCCGGTAGTGAGTGGCCTCTATCCTTCCCAACCAGTTCTTGTAGACTACGAGATCATCGTCTGCAGGTGATGCTACCAGTTCCAGCTCGCTGGCGGGAACATTCAAGAGCTTCTGAGAGCGTGAGTTGGGATCAGAAAAGCTGAAGGATTCATCCAGATCTATGCTTGGGACGAATCCTTTGAAAACGGCCTGCCCATCTTTGTAAACCACTTCAGACATCGATTGTAGCGTGCACTGAGTAACAGTGTTGATCACAACCCCGCTCATAGAGTCTCCCTCATTTCGCTTTACAATGTCGCCAATGAGGAACGATCGATCGAGCAGTTGGAGCTTGTCCTCATGTATGATTTGGCTCTCAGGCGCATGCAACCAGCGGACTAGCACTGTTTCCTTAGGGGGAATACCATCTACTAGGAATTGCTGGAAGGCTGTGCTGTCGACGTCTGCTTCTTTGGTGATGTCGTCTGATTCTGTCCCTCTGGGGTCTGGCGAGTGTGACTCCACATTGCCATATGTTCGCTCGACCACGCCAATGTGTGCGTCAAGAACAACTTGATCGTCAACCTGCAGCATCCTCGCCATGACGTGGGACTAGCCTGGGAGAGCCACTGACAATAGCGAACAAGCCACTATCGCTGAGTGATTCGGAGTATGTGGGACCGTCCTGGCTGTGAGATCGCCACGGCGACAAATGATTGCTCTCTGGTCGAGAAGATCTCAGAAATGCAGGCTTGCTGCTAAAGATAAAGTCGGCTCGAACAGCCTTTCAGCACGAAAAGTTACTGCGTCCTTGCGTGCCAACGAGCAGCAGGGCAATAAGCCCACTCTATCGATATTGCTGAGGCAAAAGCCAGCCGAGAGTGAGGATAGAGCGATGACTAGCAGGATCCATAGGAAGATGAGCGGGCGAGGCTTCACATGCAAAAAGAGACGCCACACTACGTGACACTCACATGAAGCGGCTTTCTCCGCAACCGCAGAGCCTCCATGTCTTAGCCCCCAGATCTTCCAATATGTTACCACATTGCCACGACATCACAGAGCTCATTCTGCTCTCCGCGCAGGCGCGATCTTGAGTAGTGTGGGTCCGCGACTTCGAACAAAATGGCTGACCCATTGTACGAACTCCTCACGCCGTACTTCCACGAATCCGAAACACGCTCTTCACATCTTCCACCACCTAGCCCAAGTGATCCACGGACGAAGCAATATCTTGCGCGTCTGAGCACGTTATCGATTACAGACCTGATCGCAAATGAACCGGCATCACTTCAGCAGTCTACACAATCTCAGGTACGCAACCTTCAGGCGCTCTCGAAACGCTCACACAAGGCCATCATCACATCCTCGACCCACCTCTCAAACCTGGGCGATGAAGTGTCCTTGTTGACAAAGCACACTGGACGCCTACAAGATGAAGTACCGGAGCTCGAAAGCGCTGCGACAGCCTTCGTTCGGAAGTATGACAGAAGCACAGAGAACGCTGTTCTGGACAAGAGGAAAGAGGCTATGCTGTTGGCACGGACTATGGATAGAGTATCCGACATACTCGAGCTTCCTACACTGCTCGCATCTGCAGTGAGTTCTGCGCAGTTAGCGACTGCTTCTTCATCAAGCAGCAGCGCAGCTACCTCGTACTCATCTGCGCTTGACTTGCAAGCACACATCAAACGCCTGAGCGCGCTTTATTCGCAATCGCAGCTGATTAAGAGTATTTCTACCCTAGCTGACGGTGAGATGAAGAATATGACGGCAATGCTCATTTCAACACTGCAAAGCCCTCAGTTAAAGTTGGCTGGAGCCATGAGGACTGTCGGTTGGCTGCGTCGTGTTGCGCCTGATCTTGCTGGAAACCATCAATCGCGTGTCCAACGTGATCCACTCTTCCCACGAAACCAGCAGCTCCCCACCAAGGTGACGGATAGCGATGGTGTGGCTGAGACTTTGTTTCTCGTCTGCAGGCTCAACATGCTACAAAAGACTCTCGACGCTCTTGAGCCGTTACGGGAACTGGCAGACCAGGAAACTACCAAGCGGGAGAGGGGAACGAAAGATGGAGCGGCAAGATCCCAGCCTTACACATCAACATTTGGCAGCCAAACTGAGCGATTCCTTAAGCGATACATTGAAATCTTTCGCGAACAGAGCTTCAGCATCATCAGCATGTATAAGAGTATATTCCCATCAGGCCTTCCTACCGCAGGACGCATGACAGAAGAGAGCGACGCGGACAACAGGGAGGGCTCCATACTACCTCTACCTTCCGCCCTTGCCTCATTCGCTTTACACATAGAAGACATGTTGACAACATCACTCCGAATCTACATGCCCAACGTTATGGACCGGTCTGCTCGGGAGTCATTGCTAACACAAGTGCTATACTGCGCCGGCTCGCTCGGTCGATTGGGTGCCGACTTCGGAATGTCTGTCGCTCTCCTTGATGACGAAATGTCCGAAGATGACGGTGCAGAAGTGCCAACGGGTATTGCGGTACCAGCTCCGGAATGGGCGATGGTCATGAGGAAGCATCGCGTGCAAGCAAGCCGGCTTGAGGTGCTTGCTCGTGGGGTCAGTACCGGTCGGAAGGCGAGTACTGACCTGCTAAAGCCTTCGCCGGCAGTCACAGCAGCATTATGAATTCGAAAATTTCACGATCATACCGGGAGGTTGTTGTTGGTGACCTACTCTGCTTCAAGCGATAGGACCAACAACATTGGGGGAAGGGAATCCAATGCGGTGTTCGCGGCAGCCAGGACCAGTGGTGTTAAGCTGGAATCTGTTACCTCCGCTTTTGGTCCGAGCGTGCCCTGTGTAAGCACCACCCGTGGACGGCCGTTAGGAGGAATCCGCTTGGTTCCGACGACATCACCAACATCAAACAGCCCATAATGTCAAATCTGCTTACGATTGAGCCAATTGAGAAGGCTCGCGCAGATGAGACAGTATTAGAAAGTGTTGATGACGAAATGATGTGACTGGGTAACAACGCGCGAGGAATTGCATGTAGAACTCTATCAGATACCTAGGTAATTTGACCCGCTTTGTGTATATTTGGAAATCTAGAAAGTCTAGGCTGACCCCGTTATGCCTAGCGCGGGCCGAATTTGTACGTGAGGGTTAGGAGACATTGCAGAAGCCTGCGGACTTGATGAGGAAGGTGTTGTCCCAATTACTGTACATGTTTGAAGATGGCATTGAGGTTGCAATGGAAGCTGCCTCACCGCCAGTCTCTGTGCATACCGTCGTCAGGGTTTGGGCCTGCGAGACCCCATGGCCTCGAACGTGCTGTGATACGGTGCGCATAGGCTGCAGCTTCACGTGGAGTGGCGGCTGCTATTGAAGACAAGCTCATGACATTAGCCACCTGGACAGTCGTATGGGGGTCCTCTGATTGGGAGATCGCTGATGGCTTGCATTGCACGCTCAGCTGTCAGTCGGATGCGACGAAACAGTGCCCACGATGTCACGTCCAGCACATGGTAGATGCAACAGTTAGAGAGGTGGGAGACGAACAATCCTCCAGAGATGCGAACTCTCAAGCCACAGCAGAGCCGAGAAAATGCCTGTCTTTGGTAGTGAGCTAGGGTTACCACCTGTAAAACAGCCTCCTGCACGGCCACAGCCATCTAACCGAGGTGTTGCGCCTTATGCCAAGTACCCATGTAGGTAGACAAGATCTCATGTAACTGTCGTCATAGGTGGCTCAACTGCGGCTTGATGTGAGGCTCAAATCTCTTCTTCTCGCGCGCGCCGATCAATCTCTGTCGGTGGACTTCTAGAATCCGGCCTTGTACCTTCCTTTCTGGGTCTAGCTTGAGATGGCCAGCACGTATCTGATCTCCGAGTGGGCACTGCTCTGCCGCCGTGCAGGTCTTGTCGCGCCCGAGGTCTCCCCCCTCTCTCCACTGGCAGACCGAGATAGATGACGGCCTGAGGGCAGTTTCAGTTCCCCCGTGGCAGACCCGGCGCTGCTGTAGGCACCGTGCAGCATCAAGGCTTTCTTTGGCTGCCACGTGGTGAGATGGACTGCAGCACACCCATGACGTGGATCCCTCCGTCCTGGCGCTGCCACAGTCGGACCCCTATCATGAGGCGACCATGCCTCCCACCCGCGAAATCTCTTACTCGGTGCTGCATGAGCTTGGCAGCTACCGCTCTGAAGACTGAACAAGACTGCAGGGTGACAGAGCCAAGTGGAGGTTCTGTAGACACGGTGATGCCGCATCCGTGAGGCTCCTCTGTAGCATCTCGGCTGCTTGGCATGGGGAACGATCTGGCAGTATGCACGCATGCATGCTAAGCAACCCAGAGGATAGGCAAAAGGCGTACGCAATGCACTGGCTAGGCCATCTGTGATTGGATCGAGAGATGAGGACACTTCAAGACACACCTCTTGCACGTTGTATAACACCTGTCGTTTAGGCTAGCCAATAGGGAAGCTGCTTGCGTGTGTCAGGAGTGCTTCTCAGCTGGGCAGCAGCGAAACAGGGAATGCGAGCAACGTATTGGGGTTAGCTACGGGTGAGGTTTAAGCATAACGAATTACTTGGACATGCCATGAGCCAGTCGTTGCGTAGAAGCGCGAGAAGAGACGGTGATCTCTGCATGCAGCCTGCCAGAAAGAATGCCTCGGTGTAGTGGCCAGGGCCTCCAAGGCAAGTGATTTGCAAGAGGGTGCACGGATGAAGGAGCTCCGAATGATGGGTGAAATCCCAATTGCGGCGGTCGCTCTGCAGAATGACAGGGAAGCAGACGGCAGACGTTGCATCTGGTAACATCCTGCAGTCAAACAGCAGCTAGCGGCATGCAGAGGGATAGGGTGACGATGGATGGTGATTTGCAACGCACGTCGAGGCCCCGGACTGGGCTGGTTGCAATAGCTGGCCAGAGAGGCAGAGAGGCAGATGGGAGAATGGAAGGGGAGGGAGGAGGAAAGCAGCACAGCCACGACAGTTATGCAAGATGGCCAGCCTAGTCCCAATCGGTAAAGCGATAGCGGGACAGAGCATGCAGAAGGGCCAGACAATTATACATACATATAGGTACGCGGGTCTGTCACTGTTTGATCCGTTTCCAATCTGTCCAGACAAGGCATCCATAGCCACGGGGCCAACACAGAGAGAGCATACAAAAACGCTCCGAAGCCCTCCATCGTCATTCCTGGGAGAGCGCGAATCCTAAGCACGAGTCCCTTGGGAAAAGCAAAAAGGCAAAAAGCAAAGAAACACGCCAGCAGCACAGCGAGCGGACATGCAACGGATATACTGAGCAGCAGCCAGAGATCAAGAGAGCATTACATCCGCGACCGAGCGACGCCGGACCATCTGTACGCATCGCGTTACCACCACTGTCCTTCCGCAACATCCCACCCGTGCTATAACCATCACTGCTTGACCTACAAGCCGCGACGCACCAACACCCCCCCAAAAAGAAAACAACCACCTGTTGCAATTGCCAATTATACAGCGAAAGCCTGAGGCAAAAGCGAAGGGGAACAAAACCAACCTTAGGCAGTTCCGGAGAAACAGGCTGCGTTCGCTTACAAAGGGCCAACTGAGCCCTCGGCTGAAGAGTACCGGGACCCTTTCCCTGTCTTTCCCAAAGTTCCCATTTGGAACCTTCTTTTCTCGGTGCCAAGCACTCGGCTTTTAAACCCAGTCTTGCGAGCGAATATGTCATATACGACGCAATCTGCCACTGCTCTGCTGCACCACCGCAATCACAACCACAACCATCCCTTACCTTGCAATTTTACGACACCATTGCAGCACCTACCCGTTTCCTGCCAACAGCAGCAACAGCAACAATATCAATTGCCATACCACCCTCACGTTCCGAGTCAGCACACCTTTACTCTCGAATCCAACACGGACTACTCCCACATCCTGGCGTCATTACAGCGGAGCGCAAATTTCGGTGACGACATCGCCGCGTTCCAAGACAACACTTTCGCCAGCGCCCAGTGCTACCCCAACGACACTCCCATCGCCACGCAGCAGTCTTCCGTCACTGCAACGCCTGTATCCCTCAGGCACGACTCTGCCGCATCGGCAGCGTCGCAGGATTGGATGTACCAAACCCAAGCGCAGAGCATGGGAGGTTCGCTAGGACCGCGGTCAGGGTTCAAGCGTCAGAGAAGCCACCAGAGGACTCCTTCCGCGTCGACAATAGGCTCGACAGGCCCTGCATCGCCATACACCCAGAACATCGCATACCCGCAGATTGCGACCGGCGAAGTGTCGCCAAACTCGCCCTTGCATTACCCAGAGCAGCCCCAGCAGGCATTCTCGAAGAATCTATCGGCTTCAGCGCAGCCATCCGCCCCTGTAGAGGCGTACAACAGCAACTACCTGACGGCGGGCATCGATCTGAGCAACGCACATCTTGCCATGAAAGATTTTGCCATTGACCACCACAACCAGGACGGCTACACACCCGACTTTACACACTCGCGGCAATCCATGTCAAGCAAAGCGTCACCTGCGACGCCACACTCGGTGTCAGACAACGAGCAGAGCCACCACCATGACTCGTACACCAGCAAACCACAGGCGAATGGTGAGATGGCATCCTGGTTCGAGGGAGGGACTAGGGGCGTTGATTGCTTACATCGCGGCGCAGGTTTCCACCAGTCAAATCCATCTCTGATCCGCACTGAGTCGGCTGCTTTCCAAGACGAGCTATATAATCCTGCAAACTTCTCCACGACAGCGCCTGCACCTCCAGTATCTCGGCCACGGCCCTCGCAACAGTACCTCTCGCCGCACCGGAACCTCGTTCAAGACCGTCTCCAGACGGCCAATCTGGCACGATCGGGTTCGCCCACGTCAGCAGCATCACGAGACCGGTCTCCATTCAGACAAGGTTCACCGCTAGCACCGATGGACGGCTGGAGTTCTCCAAGAGGCACAGTCGGCACTGCAGCTGGCATGAGACAACAACAGAAAGAGGAAGCAGAGCAGGCGGAATACGCACACCACCGGCCGCAGCTGCAACGAGAGCCAACCAAGACCATCAGTCCCAAGGACGCGGTCTTGGACTACAATGGCGCAGACGAGCCGTCCCTGTTCCAGGATGGCGTCCCGACAGGCTACAAGCAGCACTTTGGCAGCGCCGAGCAATACGGCAGCGCTCTCTTCAGCCAGCCAGGAGCCACGTTTGGGCCCATGCACGTCCCCACCAATAACCCAGACATCACTAACTTCCGCGCCGCCACTGGTCCCGAGGGATTTGCCTCTTCCAACTTTGACTTTTCGCCACTCCCGGCCCTACGTAGTCAGCAGCCACAGCAACACCAACAGCACCAGCACCAGCAGCACCAGCAAATACCTCACAATCCCTTCTCGACAAACAACTACCAGCCCGTCACAAACATGAACTCCAACATGAACTCCTACCAACCGAGTCCCATGAACGAGGCCGCACCTGAGTTCCCTGCCCATCTGACATCGATGGAGTCGTCGATGAGTGAGAACGGCCCTGGCCCATCCTCACAGGAAAGTGCTATGCTTGGGCAGCCTCAGAGGCCTGCTGATGTCCGTGCTAACACGGGCACTTACACATGCACCTACCATGGTTGCGCACAGCGCTTCGACTCTCACAACAACCTTCAGAAGCACAAGCGTGACTTCCACCGGTCCCAGGCACAAGCCAACCGCAGTGCCTTCTCTACCAACGACAACAGTGGTACGTCCACCGGAACAGCCTCAGTGTCTCCAAGGTCATCAGAGTCCCCTGCACCCGGATCTAGCGCTGGCATGACATCGGCAGCACTCCAGGCCCGCAACTCCCAGGCAGGCCCTCACAAGTGCAATCGCATCAACCCTTCGACTAACAAACCTTGCAACACCATCTTCTCGCGTCCTTACGACCTTACACGACACGAGGACACAATACACAACAACCGCAAGCAGAAGGTGCGTTGCTCGATGTGCCGTGAAGAGAAGACCTTCTCTCGCAACGACGCACTCACCAGGCACATGCGAGTCGTGCATCCTGAAGTGGAGCAGTTCGGAAAACGTGGCCGCCGCAGCGAGTAGAGAGGGAACTGCAACGGATTGCAACCTATCGCTAAGCCACAGCTTTGCGCATGAAATGGCCTCTTTTCCTCTACAACTCTTTTCACATTTCACTCAGCTCAACACGATACGGCCTTGGCTTTCTAAACATAACAACACTTCTAATCCTACTTCCAACACAACCTGGGATACGATGCCTTTCACGAGATGTCACCTTCCATTATGCCGACGCTTAGCATAGCGACTGTTAGATACCCTTGGCTGTTCTGCCCTCATATCAAGACACGAAAGATCCTCACTTGTCACTATCGCCACCCTCGAGAATTCATTGTCAAGCCGCTGCAGACCGTACCAGGGTGTGGCTTACTTGGAAGCGCGAAGCGTGGCGTCATGCTACCCAAGCTAAAATTAAAGGTTTCCGCTTGTTCGAGAAGCGCTTGGCAGATCTGGACGCCCACCTCGGCTCTCGCGGCAAGCTCGCAATAGAGGTGTCTCGGCCTTGTCCGGCTGTGCCACCTACGCATGCAGGTATCTCTGTATGCATGCTCGCACACATACCCTTACACCGCATGACAGGCAAAACGCATGGTCTGGACCACGTCGCTTGCAATGCATCTACGTTCCCTTTGCTTCATCACTAATTGATCCTACAAGGGGAAGAAGAGACTTGCAGTGCTCCTATGTCACAGCATGACACCAAGGAGGCAGTGAGCTTGGCGTTGGATCTCTACCATTTACTTCTGGCACGTCAGGATCTCAGAAAGCAAGCAGTTGATGTAATGGCGAATGTTATTTCCGAACTCGTTAGCTCTCACGGCCTTTCAGCAATGCCACTGAGAAGGGTGTGTACGAAACCGTTTGTTCCCCCCAAAAGCAAAAAACCTAAAATATTTGTAATATCACAAGGTCTCTTCTTTTGCTGCATCTGCATGGTATTGGCGGCGGTCATTGCCTCAATTAGGAGCTGACCATCCTTGGAAGGGAGGCGGTAATAAAAAAAAAGTTTACGATGGCAATACCAGGGGTGGAGACAGTTGGTTGATACCACCACTGGTATTCTCTGTGATGATCGACACGACCATTTGATGAAACGGCCTGGTAACCTATAATACAGCTTAGGGAGCAAGCGGTGGAATTATTGGATCGAAGAATGCGCACGGGTATCAAGAGATATCATTGGCATTTGGGTTACATTCTGGGGGGCTAAAGACGATGACAGCGCTGGTCGCGTACACTCAAACAACATCATCATTCTGCATATTGCATCGCGTTGGTGCGTTTTCTCTATTGGGGCTTTTGAAATTCTGTTGTAACGTCGTTGGCGTACTAGTAAAGTGAGCGAATCCTTGTAATTGTATGATTAGGACCTGCAATGAGTAATTGTTCGAACGGCGGCGAACGATGAACGGTGTCCAAAATACCCTTATCCGTGTCGTTGCAGCAAACAACGAAAGTAGTAGATGGTTACATGTCTCGGCTGAGTGTGATGGCGAATTGCCTTCCACCATTGATAGGTTAGAAGTAGGGTACGTAGCCTGCAATGCCAAGCGCTGCGCAACATGCATGATTTGCCATCGTAGCTTTTTTGACTTTCCGACTTCATATGAATGTGGCGACTACATGTGCTGACTTTTTGCCTCCCTGCTGTAGGCCCTGACAGGTGTGGCTGCCCAATGGGTCTCACTGACCGCTGGTAGCAATGTTGGAATAGGCCCCATAATTCCTGTAAGTAGCTGCTGGACCGATAGTCATCTCAGCTTTGGACTGACTGCAAGTTAGGCCAATCTCTGCGGTCATGGATCAAGGCTGTACGGCTCGCTCAAGCTGTTGCAAACTTTGGCCTCACTGGATCTACTGTTCACGTCGAGACGTCCCTCTACATGATTAGTGATGTCAACACAGCATTGGCGCACTGATTCAGATCGTTGATTGCACTTGTCGAGGGGGACTAACGCCACCGTGGTGGAAGCCATCCATTCGACCAATCGCGATTGTTGCGAGAAACCTGTCCAACCACGTGCCTTTCCATCCCTTGTATAGGAAACGCGTCAGTACAAGGTACAATGCCGGTGGCGTAAAGATGGCCATGCCGTTCTTGTCGCGGGCGAGCCCTAGCAGAGACCCAAGATCCACATCGTCGGAGTTGCTAATCGCCCAAGTATCTGGATCATGGGTAGAGCTTGAAGCTTCGAGGTGTTGGCATTGGTATTAAGTGCAAGGGCTGTGATAGAACAGAGCTGGGGTTATGGCCAATCGGATCAGGAGAACAACACATCTTCGCATCGTGGAGTCGACCCCATGCATCGGTTTACATCGCCGAATTCGATAGTGTGATGGATATGGCGTAAGGTTCCGGACGCGTCGACTGCGCATTACTCGCTTGCTATGTGTGAAGACCCTCTCAACGGCGACATGGTACGAAAAGAGTATTCCCGTTTCCTAGTAAAGCGCCGCACTTTCGCGCATTTTCGCGCTGGTTGAAGCGATAGGGGCGTATAACGGCGACTGGCCCTCAAGTGTATGTACGATCGCCTGAGACACTGTCTGAACTCACTCCTTGACCATAGAGACTGAATCTCACTCGGAGATACTTGAAGCTGGCTTGACGTGATCTTCAGGAGTAGCCCAGGAGGGTTGTCAGACTGTCAGTACACTGCACTTTGGATCATTCTGCCAATTTTGAACAGCTCATCAATCAAGGAATTGCTGGGCAGATGGCTGATCGATGTAGACAGTCAAGGCTGTTACGGCACGTCAAGGGCGAGATCAGAGTGCTCGTTCTAACTTCAGTCGATCAGTCTCAGCGCTGCTTCGAGATGATCAGTAAGCCATGCTGTGGACAGTCTTCCCATTTTCAGCCCTGTGAGGCCAATTCAAAGAAGGCACTTGCGTGCTTCAAGTAGGGCAGCAAGCGAAGTCTGTGCCATAATTTTGGACGAGGTTGATGTTCCTCTCAGTCTCAAGAATTGGCGAAACGCAGTCTCGCAATACTGAAGGACCTCCATCCACCGAGCCATGCGAAAGTTTCCTCAAAGATATTGTGGTGAGATCAAGCATGGAGGCCTTGAGAGCTCAAAGGGAGTGTGACGAGAGAGCGGTACATGCTTCTCATCACAGCTGCCCTTGGTGCTGACTTGCCAGACTGTTGCATATCATAGCCACAAAGCCGCTTACCGTCATTTTCCAGAATCCTCCGTATTTACGAACTATTCGGAGTTCTGCATGCTTACGCCTTAGGAGTCTTGTAGTGATCCGTGAGACAGCATTTAGACCACTTCCGCGGCGGTTGAGCTTTTGGAGGACGAAGTGCTTGCTGGCGAACTTATGAATCAAAGATGGTGTTTCAGGTGCTTCAGTTGATGTATCAGAAGTGTCAAGGCAACGCGGTCAGATGCTCTATCTCGCCGGATTTCAATTACATCGTTATACTGTACGAGAATATGGGCTCACTGACAAGCCAGCTCTGAGTTCCATGAACACTCCAATACGACAGACTTGATCCAACTATGGGTGACAATCTGGACGCGAGAATGCCAGTCGCCCTGGAAGTCGGCGTGCTCTGGGCAATCGTCTATCATATGAGAATAAGTCGCGCCCATCCTAAATGGCAAGGCTGAACTACAAGATGATTGATCACGTGGTCATGCGGAGAAAGTCGTCGCCGGGCGCGTTCAACCTGAGTTGCAGGTGACGTATTTACTACGAATGCGACGTTGGAAAGCTCTAAGATTCATACGTGGCGGCAATTCTTTCTCGATCCGATGCTTCCGGTCTCCAAATAACCTGATCTCAAAGGTAGGGCCATCGGTGATAAGTCTAAGGGACCACATATCCAATGCGTTCATAATTTGGACTCCAATAGCTATATATTATGAGCTGACTGCGCCGCGATCACCTCCCAATCCCTCACTATAATTTGTCATTATTTGGTAATCACAAACAAGAGGTGGGCAAACACGCCTACGATTGCTTGCTACTCCTCTTAGCTACTCTTTACTAGTTGTCGTGTTGGATCTTCTGTTGACCTTGCTGCAAATATGTCATCTGAACTGGCCATACGCACTTTTGACCAAGAAGCTGGGAAGTGGTCGGCTTACCAGAAGACTCACAGCACCATCAATGAGCAGCCGTTGTCTCAGGATGAACTCGATAAGCTCACCAAATGCTTTCATGCCAGTTTATACCTTTGCTTGGGTATGCTTTACTTGAAGGAAAACCCTCTACTGCGGGAACCACTGAAGAAAGAGCACATCAAGCCTAGACTTTTAGGCCATTGGGGTAGCGATGCTGGACAGAGCTTTACCTATATTCATATGAACAGATTGGTTAAAAAGTACGACCTGGATGCGTTTGTGATCAGTGGCCCAGGTCATGGCGCTCCTGGGTTGATCTCAAACTTCTATCTAGAGGGTCTATACAGCGAAGTATACCCCAACAAAGGTCAAGATGTAGAGGGTATGCAGCGCTTCTTCAAGCAGTTCTCATTCCCCGGTGGTATTGGTTCGCATATGACGCCTGAGACGCCAGGTTCGATGCATGAAGGTGGCGAGCTAGGCTACTCTCTGTCGCATGCATTCGGCACTGTCTATGATCACCCCAAGACTATTGCTCTGACGATTGTTGGAGATGGAGAATCCGAAACTGGACCTTTGGCAACAAGCTGGCATAGCAATAAATTCTTGAACCCTATCACTGATGGCGCCGTCCTACCAGTGCTGCACCTCAATGGTTATAAGATCAACAATCCCACGATCCTTGCTCGTATCAGTGAAGAGGAGCTGACAGCCCTAATGAAGGGCTATGGCTGGACCCCTCACTTTGTTGAGGGTCACGATCTTGAGAGCATGCATCAGGCTATGGCTGGTACGCTGGAGACGTGTGTCAAGCAGATTCTTGACTTCCAAAAGCAGGCCAGGGATAGCGGCAAGGCTTTCCGGCCAATGTGGCCGATGATCATCTTGCGGTCGCCAAAGGGTTGGACCGCCCCACGTAAGATGGAGGGCCATTACCTTGAAGGCTTCTGGAGAGCGCATCAGGTGCCGTTACCTAAAGTGCCCGCTGACCCTGAACAGATGAAGACACTGGAGGAATGGATGCGTGGATATCAGCCCGAGAAACTCTGGGACAAAGACGGCAAATTCGATCCAGAACTAAGAGCATGTTATGCTGAGGGAAACAAGCGCATGTCTGCCAACCCCATCACAAATGGCGGGTTGATTCGAAAGCCTCTCAAGTTGGAAAGCTTCAAGGATTTTGCATTCCATGTCGACGCCCCCGGAAAGACAAATGGACCAAGCATGAGTATTTTTGCTGAATTTCTCAAGACAATCGTTGCCAACAATCCTACCAACTTCCGTGTGTTTGGACCTGATGAGACCGAGTCAAACAAACTGAGTAAGATCTACGAGGCAGGAAAGAAGGTATGGGTGAACGGATACTTGCCTGAGGATGAAGATGGCGGCAACCTGTCTCCTCAAGGGCGTGTTATGGAAATGCTTTCAGAACACACAGTTGAGGGTTGGCTAGAAGGCTACATCCTCTCTGGCCGACATGGCCTGCTCAATTCATACGAGCCTTTCATCCACATTATCGACTCTATGGTCAATCAACATGCAAAGTGGATTGAGAAATGTCTTGAGGTAAGCTGGCGCCAACAGATTGCCAGTCTGAACATCCTTCTCACCTCGACGGTATGGCGCCAAGATCATAACGGTTTTACCCACCAAGACCCAGGCTTCCTCGATGTTATCTGTAACAAGTCTCCAGAAGTCGTGAGGGTCTACCTACCACCTGACGCGAACTGCCTGCTTAGCACGATGGACCATTGCTTCAAATCCACTAATTACGTCAATGTCATCGTCGCCGACAAGCAACTCCACCTACAGTACCTCGATATGGAGGATGCCGTCTCCCACTGTACTAAGGGGGCAGGTATTTGGGAGTGGGCCTCGAATGATGCAGGCATCGAACCCGACGTTGTCATGGCTTGCTGTGGCGACGTGGCCACACAGGAATCGCTCGCCGCTACTGCACTGTTGCGTCAGTATCTTCCAGAGCTTAAGATACGCTTCGTCAATGTCGTAGATTTGTTCAAGCTGATGCCCAACGGCTACCACCCCCATGGTATGACTGCGACAGAGTACGCGGCGCTCTTCACCACCAATAAACCGGTGGTCTTTAATTTCCACTCGTACCCTTGGTTGGTGCACCGCCTAACCTATAACCGTGAAGGGCAAGACAAGATGCACGTTAGAGGCTACAAGGAGAAGGGCAACATCGACACGCCGCTTGAGCTTGCAATCAGGAATGAGACAGACAGATATTCCCTCGCCATCTTGGCTATCGATAATCTATCTGGCTCGCAAGGTACGCTAGGAAACAAAGGTGCCGCAATCAGGGAGAAGCTAGTGACAGAAAGGGTTCGTTCAATGAATTACGCTTATGAGACTGGTCTGGACCCTGATGAGTTTACCAACTGGACCTGGCCTTTGTAGCGGGAAACCATTATGGGAGTGTGCTGCCACGACTTCCACTCAGAAAGGCGCTGGCATGTAAAGTCATGATTGGTATGACGATAAACGGCAACATAAGTATATAGACGAACTTAATCTTCACTTAAGTGTGATACATTAATGTATGGAAGATGGGCAGTCTCCTACGTCAAGTCTTTGGAGTCAAACCAAGCATTGTACCACGACTTCCGCTAGACGTGACAATTTTGCGTAGACGTTGTATAGAGACGTACACTAAGGACTGGGAAAGTGTGGACCATAAGAGCTTGCAATCGCATTACATTGCCTATAAACTCGAGCGAGTTTTACCTGCGCTCCGCGAAAGCAACCTCAATGCAGGGCTTTCCCCTCTCTGTCACATGACAAAGAGATTTCTTTCCCTCGTAAGCATGGAAGTCTTTCTGAGCCCATAGAGCTGATAAAGCGAGCAAACGATAGTCAATGTGAGCAAAATGCTTTCCATTTTCGGTTCATACAGCCGGTATCGAGAGATGGTAAATTTGTTGTTCTCATGTTGTGGAATGAGTCACGCCTTTTGAAACTGGTGCTTTTTGGTCAGTGACCCCTGAAGACGTCTACCAGTTGGTCTGGGGAGCAGTCTCGGCGCCCTGCTGGTCAGCCCAACCCTGGTTACCAGTCTCGACAGGGGCGCTGCTGGCAGCCCAGTCAGCACCCTCAGCATCCCAAGAGCTCTGAGCGGGTGCGCCCGCAGTGCCACTGGCTGCCGCAAAGGCACCAGCGGTGCCGCCAGAGACTTCCCACTCGTTGTTGAAGCCAGACTCAACAGCACCAGCGCCAACCTCGTCAACACCTGGAACCTTGCTCTCCTCCTGGCCAGCGCTGTCCTTGTTCTCTTCAGCCTCTGGATCACGGTAGAAGTACAAGTCAGTCATCACGTCCCACTCAGCCTCGCGTGAAGCGAGAGTGCCGCGGAGACGGAGGACCTCACGAGCCAACATCCACCAGATCAGACCAATGGCATGGCGACCTTTGTTGTTGGTTGGGATAGCAACATCGACGTACTCAGTCGGGGAGTCGGTGTCGCAAAGGGCAATGACTGGGATGTTAACGTAAGAGGCCTCCTTAATGGCCTGGGCGTCGGTACGAGGGTCGGTGACAATGATCAAGCGAGGCTCCTTGAAAGAGCGAGTGATGTAGTTGGTGAAGTTGCCGGGGGTAAAACGGCCAGCAATGGCAACGGCACCAGTGTGGGCGGCAAACTTCAGGACTGCACGCTGACCGTAGGGACGAGCAGAGATAACGCAAATGTCGGCTGGATTGTCAATGGCGACAATGATGCGGGCAGCGAGGACAATCTTCTCCCTACGAGAAGATCAATTCAGCAACTATTTTATCGTTGCCAAGGCAGTCATACTATAGAGCGAACGCAATTATAGAATGCTGTGATGCCGTGCAGCGCTCGTCAGGTTCTTGGATTCTTGAGGTTAACATACCAGGTCTTGCCAATGTTGATGACATTGACACCGTCTGCTCTCGTCTTCCACAGGTAAGGCTCCATGTGCACCTGCAAGTTCTTGCTACCAATGTGACTTTGGGCAGACAAGAGCATCTCGATGTCTTGCGCCGTGGCGTTGAATGCCGGAGGAAGGTTCTTTGCGGCCATAATTGCGTACGAAGACCACCTTTTATTAAAGATTCAACGGTTGACAGAATTGTTGTCGGTGGTGGCTGGAGTAGATTTGTTGCCGCGAATGAAGTCAAATTTCCTCAGGTGGTTCGCGATGTGCGAGGGGAATTTCGCATCGGGGTTTAGATATTTTGCGCCGATGGTGCGTTCCTGGAAAGGGAATGTCTGCCGAGTGTTGCGGGCTTGGCAGGCATCCCCGTCCATGCTGAAGTGCTTGAACTATGTGTTGCTGCTTTAGGGATATCATTGCCCATCTACCTGTTAACCATGCCGCCCCGAATACAACTCTTTCAAGGGTTCAAGGTCTCACAAGGTGAATTGTGCTGCATGTGAGAGTCTATCTTCACTCACTGACTGCAGCTAGGTCAATCCACGAGATCAATTGTCCGCTGCTTCACTTCATCACCGTGTTCGAATGCCTCCACTGTGACACAAAGACGGAAGTATCGCGACCCATACGCAGTCGCCCAAGCCACAGCGCGTAAAGCCGCCAATATCAGCCGACAAGAGGTGCTCAGAAAAGAGCGTGCGGCTGCGCTTGGTGATCCAGTCCGAGGCATCACTACTCCTTTTGTACAGAGCTTCGACAACCCCCCTCTAGAGGATGCTCAGGGTAATAGCACGAACAGTGGTGGACTCAATTTCTACCTGCAGCCTGATGAAGTAAGCGAGGGGATAGAACGGTCACAAGACTTGGCTGCTCAGCCGGACTCGATATATTCACCATCGACAAACGATTTTTTAAGCGCAGCTTCTGAAGAATCTCGCAGAGAGCAAGTTGATAGACGGTTGGAAGTAGAGCGTGAGACCGCCGAAGAGGCACTGCGGCGCATTTCTCAGCTGTCGTTAGGTAGCGCCAAAGACCGCCTACGAGTGAACAAGGCGCGCTGTATCGAACACTTTGGCCGTCACAACACCGATAATGCTCTCCCATCGAAGGCCCGATCGCATGGACAGTCGCAGCCTGAGAAGACAGAACGCGCGGGACCTGATACTGGAAGTTCTGAGGTGCAGATTGCGATCCTGACGGCGAAGATAAGAAGCTTGAGTGAATTCTTAACCACACGAGGGAGGACGGATAAGGTCAATAAGAGGAATCTTAGACTTCTGGTCCACAGACGCCAGAAGCTTTTGCAGTATCTGAGGAGAAAAGACAGAGGTGGTCCGAGGTGGCAGCATATCACGAACACGCTTGGGCTGACAGAAGGCACTTGGAAGGGTGAAATCTCGCTATGAGGATAGATATTAAGCATCCTTTAGCACTCGTTCCGAAGCCTTTTGAAGTGAAATGTATAATATATCAAACATAAATCCGTGTCTTCGTGCTTCATCCATGTCAGCCAGCAATTCAGGGCGGAAATGCATATGTGCCTGAGGCAATATGTTGCCTCATTTGCCCCGCCATAAGCTCAAAATGACTCTACTGGCGAATTTGCGACAGCATCAAATTCCAGTTACGGGAATTCTTAGCGTGTTGACTTACAACACGGAAACCGAAGCGTACACTCATTAATAGCTGATCCTTTACTTTAGTCTTCGTCCGTGTCCTAAGCAGCTACCTGCAGCATCCAACGTGAGTGCTGAAACTTGCACTCTTAGCTCGGACATCCCCACTACAGCGTGCCACCCTCTCAAGAACATGGCTACGAATGAGACGAAGAAAGAGATACTCCCCGAGCCTGGCAAGAAGAATGTCCTGATTACGTCTGCCCTCCCATACGTAAACAACGTCCCTCATTTGGGCAATGTCATTGGGTCAGTGTTGTCCGCAGATGTCTTCAGCAGATATTCCAAGGCCAGAGGACATCCAACCTTGTTCATTTGTGGTACGGACGAGTATGGAACTGCGACAGAGACAAAGGCCATAGAAGAGAATGTCACCCCAGAGCAGTTATGTGACAAGTACAATAAGATTCACAAGGAGGTGTACGATTGGTTCGAGATCGAGTTCGACCATTTCGGTAGAACACCCACTGTTGAACAGACCGATATTGCTCAGGACATCTTCACTAAGTTGCATAAAAATGGATATCTAGAGGAGAGAACGACAACGCAGCCATATTGCGAGAAGCACGGCTCGTTCCTTGCTGACAGATTCGTGGAGGGTACCTGTCCCCTGTGCGGTTATGAAGATGCCCGAGGTGACCAATGCGACAAATGTGGCCACTTGCTTGACCCGTTAGATTTGGGCAATCCTCGATGCAAATTAGATGGTGCAACCCCGATCCCACGCGAGACTAGACACGTCTTCTTCTTGCTGGATAAACTGCAGGACAAGGTTGCAGCATGGAGTGAGAAGAGCGGGGATGAGGGCGGATGGTCCGAAAACGGACTGAACATCACAAATGCATGGCTGAAGGAGGGCCTCAAACCCAGAGGTATTACAAGAGATCTAAAATGGGGCACAGCTGTTCCGCTTCCAGGTTACGAAGAGAAGGTGCTCTACGTATGGTTCGACGCTTGTATCGGATATGTATCAATCACTGCTACATACACTAAGCACTGGGAACAATGGTGGAGGAATCCTGAAAATGTGAGCCTCTACCAGTTCATGGGTAAGGACAACGTACCGTTTCATACAGTTGTTTTCCCATGCTCTCAGTTGGGCACTGGGGACAAGTGGACCATGCTCAATCACCTCAGCACATCAGAGTACCTGAACTATGAGCGTGGCAAATTTTCCAAATCCAGAGGCATCGGTGTCTTTGGCACTAGCGCCAAAGAGATCGGCGTAGCCGCAGACGTCTGGCGCTATTTTCTACTTCTGCGAAGGCCAGAGTCTTCGGACACTGAATTTGAATGGGAAGGGTTCATTGCAGCTAACAATAACGAGCTGGTCGCAAACTTCGGCAATTTTGTCAACCGAATCTTGAAGTATGTCAATAGCGCCAACTACAACAGCACTATTCCTGCACTGCCGGCCCTAGACCCCTCCTCAGATGTGGCCAAGGCACTTCAGAAACACAAGGACGATGCGAATCAGATACTGGAGCGCTATAGGAAGGAAATGGATGCAGTCCATCTGAAAGCAGGACTGGTTCAGGCGCGCGAGTTCTCGTCTCTTGGCAACCTCCTGCTTCAGTCAAATAAGCTTGATAACAACTTATTCGCCAACGAACGATCACGTGCAGATGCTGTGGTGTACCTCGCTATCAATCATGTGCACTTGCTTGCAAGCCTCATCGCCCCTTACATCCCAGGCACGACCAAGTCCATACTTGAACAATTGAAAGTTCCCCTCCAAATCATCCCAGAGACTACATGGGGGGCGAACAGTATACCGGCAGGCCATACGATCGGCAAGGCTCAGCATCTATTCTCAGTAATAAAACCTGACAGGGCTGAGGAATGGAAGATCCAGTTTGGTGGTCAAGAACTCAAGAAGATGCTGGCCGACAAGGAGGCGAAAAGACTCGCGAATAAGGCAGCCAAAGAGGCAAAGAAGGCAGCCAAAAAGGCTGCAGCAGCAGTTGCCGCAAACAGTGATGGGGAAAAGAAGGATGGCAGCGGACCTAGCAAGCTCAATAACACCGCTGGCGTGGGTGAAGGTGTTGAAAGTGCCGAAAAACAGGGTGTAGAGGATAACTTGCAGTCTGGTACTGCAGTTGAAGAAGTCACAGAGGGTACGAAACAGGTCAGTCTTCAGACAAGCTGATAAGAGATTCACACCAGTTGCACGTTCCTAAGAAGAAGTTGGTTGCGAGCGAGGCGCTGGAGGGGTGGCTGATACTTGAGATCGAGTGGTACTATGGCAAGATATACCCAAAATACATTGTTTGTGGGATTGGGAATATGCCAAAGATCAACCTAAATAGAGCGGGATTTCTCCTGTGGACGTCACCAGTTTCGAGATCAAAGGCAATAGAGTTTTTGTTTGCAACGTCCGGGCACAGATTGTTGGGAGACCTTGTTCTCATTTTTTTGCTTGTGTCGCAGTATGTTGTTCAATTAAATCAGTGGCTGGATGCACGACCGCAGCTGTTACACAGCTAGTTACTACGTGGATTTGTCCTGACTGAGGCTGGCTTCACATCTCAAGTACTGGCCGACATGCCGAAGGGGAAGTTGTCAAGGATGGCCATTATCTGTTCAATTTTCCTGGAAGCTTGGAAGCAAAAGGGTAAGTTTAAAGCCTGAAAAGATATTGAGCTAGACATCAATAGGGCAAACGAAAGGTGGGTCAATGCATTCCACTCCGACCACTCGTTCAAGAAGAAATGCTCCTTGACGTTGAATAGATAGAGACGTCCTCCAAGACACCTGCTGGACAATCTGCCTCGCGCTAGACTGCCTTGCTGTTCAGCCTTCGAGATAATGCTGCGCAGACATCCAGCAAGGGATGCAGAGAAACCTGCCACATGCCATCACCATCCCTCTAGCATTCTTCTACAACCCTAGCCAGCAAGGGCTTCATGTCTCTCAAATGTAGGCACTTAACGCGCTCCTACGCGTCATTCGTGGCGCGTCGAAATACATGGTATGTCGTTGTGTCTGGTCGTTTTAGAATGATGTGTCCGCTTTTGCGACAACGTATTACCAACGACCAAGAAGCACGACCTAGACGGCGAGCTGTTAGGAAAAGAACGACGCTGCGCCTTGTAAGAGCAGCAGCAGGACGCAACGATGGGCAAGAAGATGCTGGTGATATCTGCCACCATATCGCTACTACAACTTCATTCGACGATAGCAGCTGCGACGCCCCAAGTTGCATTTCCGTTCAACTCGCAGTTGCCGACAGTCCCAAGAGCAAACAAGCCCTATAGCTTTGAGATATCGCCGACGACTTTCTCGCCGAGCGCTGCAAATCTGACTTACAGTCTTTCGGATGAGCCCTCATGGCTGACATTGGACAGCGCAACAAGAAGGCTGTCAGGCACACCAACAGACATCGACATAGGTCCTATAAACTTCACGCTCTCAGCTGCTGATGATGATGGTAGTATCGCCCAAATGCAATGTACGTTAGTTGTCTCGGCGGATCCGCCTCCGCAACTCTCTGGCGACATCAGTCGACAGCTGGCTGAGTCGGTAAACCTCTCAAGCAGTAACCCAGCGATCGTAACGCTGCTACCTTCGACCCCATTCAGATTTGTGTTTCAACACAACTCGTTCATCGACATTGTGCAACGGAAACTACATTACTACGCGACACTGGCGGATCATTCGCCTCTTCCATCCTGGTTGCGATTTGATGCAAGTTTTGGAGGTCTTGTGTTTTCGGGAACTGCGCAACCTCTTGCAGCTTATCCACAATCGTTCAACATCAGTTTGATTTCTTCTGACGTCGCCGGTTTTGCTGCAACAAGTGCATATTTCACGATCGTCATTGGCGCTCAGCAGCTGGTGTTCGTGCCAGATCAGCAAGACATCAGTGTTGAGTCTGGGGTTGAAGTCAACGTGGCTTCACTTAGCCAAGGGCTCTATCTGAATGATATGCTACTGCCGTTGAACAGTCTCAGGAATGCATCAGCATCTCTACCGGATTGGCTTCACTTCGACGCGGCAACCTTAACAATTACAGGCCAAGCTCCCGACAACGTGGGGGATGCTAATGGCACTGTCAAGGTGGTTGATGAGATGGGAGACAGAGCAACCGTGACTTTACGATTCTCCAGCGAAAATACTGCCTTAATACAAGGCTCGGTTGGTACTTTGAAGGCCTATATCGGTGAGGTTTTCGAATATAGAATACCCCACTCGGTTGTGGATGCAACGCATACAAGATTGAGCATGGATTTGGGACCAGCAGCATCGTGGTTGGACTTCAACGCTTTGAGTGCAGAGCTGAAAGGCACAGTCCCCGACTCTACAAGCCCAACAGTTATAACAGCAACATTGACCGCAGATGCTCCAGGTGTGCCAAGTCAAACCCAGCGATTTGCCATCAATGTTCAGACTGGCTTCAGCACGGCAAGTAGCAGCTCCAGCGCTACTGACTTGGCGTCGCGAACGACAGCCTCAAACACCTCTACGTCCAGCAGTGAGCCATCGGGAGCAACGAGATCGCATAATGGACTGGGCCGAGGGGCTATTGCTGCAGTCGTTGTGGCATCGATTGCAGCAGCTCTGGTTCTCGTCGCGCTATTTGTCTATTGCTGTAAGCGTAGAAGACAGAGGCAAGAATCCTGGCTGCACTTCCTCACAAGCGCCACCCCGCCCCAAACTACGTTGACAAGATGTGACATCTCAGGACCCGTGCAGCAGCCTGGTGCTGGAATAGTCGTGCAGACTGAATTGCAAAGAGATGTTGAGAAAGCGCCTAACAGTCCCAAGTCTATATCTGGTTCGGTGTCTACAGATATGACAGAAACAGAGAGAGCGCCACAACTGGCGTTTAAGGTCCCGAGGCATTCCGCCCGAGGTTCGAAGTGGAACGCCCGCCTATCTCGAATTAGTCAAGTGTCTTCCATCGGTGACGGCGAAGAAGCGCTTAGGAGCAATTCTGAAATTCCTGAATGGGGTCATGAAGCTGACGTTGTCAATCGTATCACGCATCACAGTTTCTCGCTGCCAGCGGAGATGGCAAGGGCCAGTAGGCATATTTCACGAGGGTCCGCCCAGAGGCAGAGTGTGCAGCGGGTACGCAATAAAAAGCGATCCTCGTACGGCATCGAGCGTGACGATAGCTTGAGACGGAGAAGCGTGCTCACCGAAGGGTCGAAAAATTATCGCCACAAACGCGGGAGAAGTAGCCTAGGACTTGCTGCGACAATGGATAGGAGCAGCTTCACCTCCTCTAGCACAAGAGGAACCAGCGTCCTATCTACAAGACCCTCGGATTTCCCGCGTCCTCCATCCGAAGCTTTCTACCCAGATCAGAGTTCTGTGCCGGGCTTGTCTGGGTTAGACTTTGACAAAAGGAGGAGCATACGACTCGTTGATCGAAGTGGCAGCATTCGCGATACTCGATCCATGGCAGAGAAACGACAGTCCTTCATTCGTAACCGGGCGAGTACTAGCTTACAAAGTCCGTTGTTCGCGCATGGATCTAGAGTGCCATCGGGCCGGAAAACTTCTTCATCGAGGACCTTGAGTCAATATGAAGAGTCCAGTGGACACAGCCGCACAAATACAGCTGAAGGGCACCTGCGAGGCTTTTCTGAGTCGTCTTCTGCTTTGGAACC
Source organism: Polychaeton citri CBS 116435 (assembly GCA_010093785.1). Classification (NCBI taxonomy): domain Eukaryota; kingdom Fungi; phylum Ascomycota; class Dothideomycetes; order Capnodiales; family Capnodiaceae; genus Polychaeton; species Polychaeton citri. The sequence continues at coordinate 119,798 of MU003828.1, forward strand.
ACCGCCCCGCAACCCTCGAAGGCTGAGTGCCAAAGTTAAATCAACTTTTGGTCCTAACTTCCCCCGGACGATAACAGAGACCACGCTAGGCGCAACCGACGAGGTCGCATTGACTGAGCGCACTTCAAGTAGTTCCGGGTTCTACACCACGTCCTCATCTGCCAGTTTGGATGGTCTTGCAGCAGAGATGGCTCTGCCACGCCATCAGCGTAGCTGGGTCTTACCCGGAGAAGCATCGCCAACGCCGCCCCCACGAGCTGTCTTACCACGAGCAGATCCGGATTCGGGGAACCCTCGTCCAGGGCCGCTCACTGCAAGAGAAAGACTGAAGAAGAGGCTGAACCGCGACAGTAAAGGCCAACTTTGTGACTATTCTTCATCTCCGCTCTCGAGCCCAGTAGTAGTAGCTGTCCAAAACGATGAGCAACTAAAGCGAAAGAAATATCAAGCGCGTTCGTCATCTCGGACTCGTAATAGGTTGAGCGAACCTCTTGGTCTAGTGAGCACTGACAGCATAGCGCAGGCGAGGGGAGTGAGAATGCGGCTCCTCAGAGCGACTTCAGCGAGGAGACCGATCAGTATTGATGTTAGCGAACGGCTGAGTAGCATGAAGGCTGAGCATGAGACGGAGACGCAGGCAGGTAGCGAGGTTTGGGAGGCTATGGAAGGAGAGTCAGTGAAGAGTGAGGCGCCAAGATCACTGAAGCGAAGAAGTCATCAGAATGCCAGTCTGGCCCGCACCTCCAGCAGTGGTCCTGCGTTCATCTAGACATATAGACGTGTATTAATGATGAGCAGCGGTCTCGCGCAGATCGAGATCTCTCAAGGTTTGGTTCCACTCATGCACCCTTCAGTTCATACTTGGCATTCTCAAGCTGTTCTAGATCGACGGGTGCGAGTTGCTGGCGTACAACTAGGGTCAGGGCGAGTGTTACTGTATGCACTGTCAGCCTCCTAGGCGGCTCAAGACGTGTAAATATTATAAATTGACATACAAGCGGGCAACGCTTCTCTCCATGCGTCGTCGACAGCATTTGCTTTCCAACTGAGGCTTGCCGATAGCAACATGACCAAGGCTAAGGCTGCGTTAAGCCAAACAAGATACCTCTCAATAGGTGTCTTCTCAGCCTCAATTTGATACACCGGCCGCTTGCCCTTGCGCTCAGGGGCATGGAGGGGCATGAAATGCAGAACATACGCCGTGCATAGCAGACTGGACAGTCCAAGGAAGCCACTCAAACGCTGTCGCTTCGAGGCCGCAAGAGCCACACGAAGGGCGAAGAACATTGCGGCAACGAGAGGCACCGCGAGGAAGGCTAACCTGTATTGCTCATTCTTTTGCCCATCTTGAGCTTTAAAGTCTGCTATGAGCCGCTCCTGGTGCTCCTCGTCCAGGTCTTCGTTGCTGTCGTCATCGTCTTCTGATGGGTATTTGAAGGCCTTGCGAAGCCTGGAAGAAGCCATGTTGCTCAATATGTTCAGGGTGTTGGCAATGACTACCTAGGTTGGGTGGGTGGCTGGGCAAATGCGTTAGTCATCGTACACAATTGTCTACGCTTGTCCACACGCTGCGGTAGACGGGAGACGCGTTCTAGCTGTGACGCGTGACGTTTGATTTGGGGCTAGCGGCTGGCCGCATAATCTGACAACATAAAGCAGATTCACTCCATTACTTGATCGCTAGCTAGCTGATGCCTTGATTGGTTGTGGGTTTGAAAAAGGCACATACAATGTTGGTTTGGAGTTAGTACCATGTTGGGCACTTCCCACTCACATAGCTATAACTCACGATAGCCAGACTATTGAGGTCATCTGAATGACTCGTGGACTATATAGAAGTTGCTTGGGTGGCATTACGCTGTCAGATAAACTCGCGCGGGTGTTCTCTACAACCTCTCGCCAGCCTCAAGGCTTAAACCCTGCCTGTGGTAGTCTAATTTTCCTGAACTTAGTACAAAGACCGTGGCTCTGGGCGCCACAGTTGCATCAAATGGCCGGTTGGGATGTTAGGGCCGCTACAAATACTCGTTTGAGGTACCATTTCGAAGCGCAGCGCCTACCGTTGATGCGCAAGAGAATTTTTGCAGTAGGCTCTGCGTTCGTGCTTGGTGCCTTGGGATGACTCCAGATCGAAGGCAAAAATGCTTGAGCTGTATGGCAAGTCTTGGGTATGTTATGGGAAACCAGTGTATCCTGCTCTAATGCAATTGAGCTCCGTCAGCCACCTCTCCTTTCCATTGCATCTCGCAAGGTTTTCATCGTCTTGTCCTCCTCGCTGGCCCGCGGCGCGTCTGTGGACACCTCCGAAGGTTTCTCGTCTCCAACTACTTGCTTCTTTAGAGTCCTTCCCAGCTGTTTGAATGTACCGCCTCGATCGCTCTCGAGTCTTTCACTCAATCCATGCCGTCGTCGGTTCTCCTCAACTAGGCTAAGCCCTTCGCCTCCGCTGTCGGCCTCCTGATGTTTACGAGCATTGTCTTTGGCAGCCCTGATGGACGTTCCAGTATATAAGAACAGTAAGCAGGCCATAGTCAATGCAGCAGCTGGTGCGACAATGGTCCGCGAGTTGATCGTTCGAGGGAATGGCTGCTTGGGTGACGGAGGTGGACCAGGCGATGCAGGTACCGATGATTCTGTTGTGCCAGCTGGACCTTTCGGTACGCTGAGACGGCCGCCCATGGTAATTGATCGACCACTCGATCAAACAGAGGTGTTGGGGTTACGCGAATGTTCTATCACAACTCCTAAAATGGTGATCCTCATGAACGTACCGTATGTAATTAGTGCTCGCTATCTAAGTAGTAGTCTTAACGTCACTCAATTATAAAGGAAGCTTGGACCATGTGGATTGGCTTTCTCGCTCCGTCGAGGGGCTTTTAGCATAGATTCTGCATTCATAGATCCCAGATACACTGAAGTCAAAATTCTTCGATGCGGTCTTATGAGGCGATGGTGTGGAGAGGGTAGACGTGATTCGAACTCATCGCTATTGGTTTCGTTCTATGCTGCATCGGCCCTGATCAACCTACTACTTAGGCACACATGCGCTTTGGCTAGGAGCAAACATCGGCTTTAAAGTGATCGGGATGGACGAAGTTCTGGCTTCATGCGCCTTTGTGTTGCCCTGCGCATATTGGGCGACCCAAGTCATTGATACAGTGTCAACTCCTTACCTGGACGAGGTTTTCCACGTACGACAAGCACAGCATTACTGTCGTGGCAACTATGACATTTGGGATCCCAAGATCACAACACCACCTGGCCTGTACGTAATTTCATCCTACCTTGCGAATGTATGGCCTTTCTCGGATTTCGGCTGCAATCTCAGCGGTCTAAGATTGCAGAGCACTTTCTTGATGATGGCTCTATGGGTGCTGCTGGGAATTGTCGATCGTGCGAAAGCGCAACGCTCTGATAAGGAATTCGCAACCAATGTGTTGGCACACAGCAGAGCCAACATTGCACTATTTCCACCCCTGTTTTTCTTTTCCACATTGTACTACACCGATGTGGCGTCGACGTTCAGTGTACTGGCCTTCCATCACTACTTTGTGTCGTCACACTACAATCGCGTACCTACCTGGAGAAGAACTCCAATATTAGTTGGTCTCGGTCTCCTCAGCCTGACTTTCCGGCAAACGAATGTGTTCTGGATTGCCGTCTTCCCTGCTGTTGTCACACTCGCATTTGAGATCGACACAGGACATCAAGAGGCCAAGATGTCAATGTATCAGAAGAGTGGCGGGTTCGGAGATGGCTGGACAAGCATAACGAAGACGTCCTGGAGATTTCGGGTGCTATTCGATCCTCCAGTTCGCGACGCATCTCTTGAAGGTAAAGGCGTGCTATCGATAACAATCGTTCAAGGCTGACTATATCCTAGACTACGGCAAAACGTTTGTCTCCATGGTCGCTTGCACTCTCTCATCCTTAACAACACCGCAGCGGTTCCTGAACGTTTTCGACGCAATGGCACCGTTCATCGTTCTGATCTCAAGCTTCATCGGATTCGTTGTTTGGAACGGAGGTGTCGTTTTGGGAGATAAGAGCAATCATGTGGCAACCCTACATCTGCCCCAGATGCTTTATATATGGCCATACATCGTCTTCTTCTCCTGGCCTCTTGTCTACTCCTCGCTGCTGGTACCACCGCTTGCTATTGTGACCAAGTTTACCACTCTGGCCAGCCTGGAGTCAATGCTGTTGTTCCGTCGAAGACATTTTCTCCCTCGTGTGCGATTGCTAGTGGCTGCCATTTCGATAGTGTTACTGGTGATTAACTTTAACACCGTCATACATCCGTTCACTCTGGCAGACAACAGACATTATACGTTCTACGTCTTCCGACTGTTAATACGTCCACGGTGGATGAGATACTTGGCAGCACCTGTATACGTCATCTGTGGATGGGCCTGTATCCAGTCACTCGGCGCAGCTCCATCTGATGTTCCTGCAGCAGAGGCAGTGGCAGCCGCAACTAAAGCAAGTCAAGACGAGGCAATAAGCGATGCACTGGTTTTCACAAAGCGCAACCCGAAGTCTTTACCGCTACCGGATGGTGAAGGTCCGGCGACGACGATATTCGCGATGATTTGGCTTGGTTGTACAACTTTGCAACTCGTGACCGCACCATTAGTTGAGCCACGGTACTTCATTCTGCCGTGGATCTTTTGGCGCATGCACATTCCCATCCGGCAGAGACGGCCTTTGCCGGCAACAGGCGACCGATCAACTCCTCGTTCTTTGCTATCAAGGTTCAAACGAAGATACTGGGATGCATACGACCATAGGCTACATCTGGAGACCATGTGGTTGCTAGCAATCAATGCTGCAACGGGCTACATCTTCTTGAGCTGGACGTTCAATTGGCGCCAAGAACCTGGACAGATTCAAAGATTCATGTGGTGATGTCAATAGACATATAGCATTTTAAATAGCCTTAAAGTATACTGCACGCATCGAGGTAAACTGTAGGAGAATGATCATGGTTTAGGTACTGTTCCAACGCAGCTGCAGAAAGGAAGGAGCACGGACGGTTTCGTAGTGGATGACGTCGACCACTTGCATCACTTGCACCACTGGAGTCAACACCTCATCCTGAACGTCGTTATCTGGTCCAAGTTGAAAACCACGCATGTATACATAGCTCGGTAGTGTACACTGTCACAACTAGACACTCGCTATTGCAGCAAGCCAGACGCTTGCCGACCTTCATGCACGCTTCACCACCGGCATGATTGTGCGATCATGCCTCACGCAGCGGACAACACGCTCATGCTTGTCAACACAATCACCTACCTGCCCGCCTCCCATCATCCGTAATCGCCATCCCACAATTTTTGGTCATTGCTTCCGCACCACCAGACCAAACTTTGACGGTGCCGGTGGTCTACCGAACCACTATGAAACCCTTGACCTCCCAACAAATGCCTCCGCTACCGACGTCAAGAAGCAGTTCTACAAGCTCTCGAAGTCGCACCACCCGGACCTCCACCCAAACGACACCACCGCCTCGCAGCGCTTCGTGAAGATCAGCGAGGCATATGCCACTCTTGGCTCGATGGAAAAGCGAGCGCGGTACGACCATGACTTCCTACGAGCAACGGGTGAGCCTAGCTCAGCGGCTGATATACCGCGCGGGAGTTACTCCAGCGCATCGCCTGCCGGTGGGCGGCCGGCGTCAGGCCTGAGCAAGAGGCGAACGAAGTTTCATGGGCCACCGCCATCTTTCTATCAGAGTGGAGGATGGGGTGCGTATGGGGCGAAGAGGGAGGAGGCGGCGAGGAATGCTTCGCACGCCCACGAGGCTCAAGGACGAGCGCAGTCTGGACCAACTGGGCCCGCTGGAACTGGGCCTGGGGGATTCGCTTTTGGGTTCGACAACGATGTACCGCACTTTGACCGCAAGGGTCATTATCAGACGCATAGCACGATTGAGAAGACTAGACACAAGGCTAGACGGAAACAAGAGACCGCGGACGAGTTGCATATAAACGCGAGTGGGGGCATGATGCTCAACTTTTTTGTAGTTTGTGGGATGCTAGGGTTTATCTATTCTGCTAGTCTTGCCATAGGTGTAATGTGGAGCGCGCCCAAGAAGCAGAAGCAGGAGGCATAATGTGTCTCGAAAGAGCAACAACTCCCATTGTGTTGGAAAGGACTGGAAAGGACGTATGGGAACAGGCGAGAGGATATACAATCAAACGACTATTCACTGGTGTGGAGCAAATAGATGCAATGATACATGGTCAGGCAGTGCTGCTGCCCATCTGTCCTCTATCAAACTAGTCCGGCCTATAGTACACTACGTGCTTCCGTTCAACCCTCGAAGGTCAAGGAGGTACCAATCTTGTGACCAGCCTCGTTAAGCTTAGCAGTGTCGAGTGAGAGACCGACACCCAGAGTGGTGCCAGTGTTCAGCTTGGTGCTGTAAGCAAGGGCTGCAATGCCACGGTCGTTGATCTTGGCCTATAAAATATGTCAGTCACCTAGAAATTTCAACCTGATGCTCAAAGTGGTAACTTGCCTTGGCGAAGCTGAGGGGGTCAAGCTTGTACTTGGACGCAAGCTCGAGGCCACTGGCCTTGCCGGCCTGGATGTCGTAGGCGGCCTTGGTGCCAACCTCAACGGAGGCATTGACCTTCTGATAATAGGTGGCAGCGATAACGCTCATGTTCTGTACAGCAGTCAAAGAGGCAGTGTAGCTTGGGCTCTGGTAGCCAAGAGCAAGCGAGTACTTGGTCACAGCGCCCTTGGAAACGTCGTAGCCAGCCTCACCGCCAACCAGGAAGCCCTGGTGGCCGGCGGCAACATCGACAAGCGCGTCAATCTTGCCGCTGTTGTGGTTGATGAAAGCGCGCGAGTGGAAGGTGGGGTTCTTGAAAGCGAGGTTGAGCTTCTGAACTGGCGCACCTGGCTTGCTCAAGGTCCACAGGTTCTGGAGGTCGACCTTGGCACCGGGGGCGAGGACGTCGGCCAGTTCGACCTTGCTGTCAAGGACGGAGGCGGTGTTCCATGCCTGAGTGATGGTAATGCCTGCAGGATGCCGACACGTCAGAATAGCTCTGTTGGCGTTTCCAGTGCCATCAGGCACAAGCAAAGTTGCGAGGTAGAACTTGGCGCGTAAGGGCACGGGCAACTGAGTGAGAATGTGTACGAAGCTGAGGAATCTCTTGCTGGAGGATTTAGAAGGTGAAAGGAGAGGTTTGTTCGTACCCTGAGGCTTGAGAGTATGCTTGCCCTCCAGCTGATTGACGCTATTAGTATGTGTGGCAGATGACAATCCATTAGCCAAGCGTTGTACGTACAGAGCCGCTGGTCACGCCGTCGAAGCCCTGCTTGCCCTTGACGGACACGTTGGTGCCGTTGGGAGCCTTGAGCTTAACATCGAGGGTGGCTATTGTTTTGCGTTCGTTAGCTTGTTGCTCTCCCCTTCTGTTGTCCAAAGGTCACTTACCTTGCGCCAGATGATAGAAGTCCTTGTTGATGATCTATGTCCGTCATGTATGAGTCTCTCGTCTCTTCATCCCCATGCTTCCACCTATCTCAATGGCATCATCTTACATCGTTGGCTGGCTTGCCAATGTCGCTGAACGCTGGGATTGGCAGCGCCGGTGCAACCTTGTCTAGAGGAGAGGACATCTTGGATGTACGTATTAGCCTGGATGGGAACGGATTCGAGTATGTAGCGACGGCGACAAGAAATGATAAGAGGGAAGCGGTTGTGAAGTGATTAGGGAGCGTGGATCGCCTGAATTGCGACTTTCGGGCAAAGAAAACAGAATGGGGAGCTTGGACGCCGACCTCACCACCACCGCCGGAGGACCCGCCCGAGCAAAGCAAAGCGAAGCAGAGCAGAGCAGCTCAGAGCAGCCAATCCCGGTCCCTCCCGCAAGCACGGATGAGGCTAGCTGTCAGCGTCATGCCGTCTGGCTGGGCATCTATGGACACTTTTGGCTTCTTGGAACTTCTCCTCGTGAAGCATTATGCTCATCGCTATGTTGTGAGATGTATGCGATCGTTTGTTGGCTGTAGGACACGATAATTTCACATTTTAAACATGGACGACGCGAGGAAACAGAGATCAGCCAAGAAGGTTACACAGGTGTTCAAACACGCCAAATGTTTCACAAGCTGGACGTGAAGGACCTACACGTGTGACTCGGCTACATGGCCGGAAGGGTTCTGTATCAAAGAGTATCCATTATTCCATGCACCTGGGGTGGTATATATCTCTCACACCCATTTATCTCATGACATTGGTCCTGATCGCTGCCCTTGAAGAGGCTCTGTTTGGAACTGCTGTACAGCCCTGCGTAGTCACCTTTGTGTGCGACTGAAGGCTGTCATCTCAGACAGAACTAGACCCTCGCCCCACGCGTTGTCCGAGGTGTCCAACGGAGGATCAAGCGCTCAACAGACAATGACACCTTTGCAATTAGACGCCTTGTGCCGGTGACGCGGACAACTCACAACACGGTGTGTTATCACACGACTCACACGGCTGATGTCAGACTCTGACTTTAATCCCGTAAAAGTCGCATGTGATCTACGGTCTTGTATCGAAGCTATTGTTGGCCCTTAGACGCATCTCTAAGGCTTCGTAGTAACTCTATGCTTGCAAGTGGCGTCGCAATCTAATTGGACTTATGCTCCACGAGAAGCATACTTGAAGGAACTCTAAGGGTTGCGAGTGCACATGGGTGCTGATTCACAATTTGGGAATTCCAGGATACCAAGTTCTGCCTATTCGTTCTACCTCCGACACGAAACAAGGACTTTCGATCTGTAGTGAGCCAGAGCCAGTTGATAGTTTAGGATCATGCTCGTCTGGGGTGTAAAAAGGATTGCGTAGTAGTCTAATATAGGCGGTCTGCAAGGCTTGAAACGCCTAGAGATGTGTGAGATTAAGCGGCAGTACTTTAGCAGCTTCGTTATTAACATCAGAGCGGTACTCACGGGTGTCAGGTCGCTGTTTCTAAGCCCCAGGACGGCGCTCTTCCCGGCGTCAGCACCTGATGCCTGCCGTCCTTCCATGTCTATGATGACGACAAGCTTAACACCAGTGTTCGTGAGCCAGCCATATAAGGCGATGCGTTCGTCGAGGGCATGTAGAAGTCCAAAATCCTGGCCGACAGTCTTGAAGGGCATTCGTGCTTCAAAAGCGTCAAGACTGGCATTCAACATAAATGAAAACTCAAGCCTTCGACGCCCAGGGTCATTGTCTGCATCATCTGTCGGGAACACACTGATGTGTAAAGGGTTGTTCTAAGCCTCGTCAGTACCGTGACTTGTAAGATGAAGGCACTGAACTTGAACCAACATTCCTCCCAATAATGCCTACACACGCGATGGAAGGGCTCCTATTCTCCATCACTCTTCAGATACGCTGTTTATACGATACACATAGGCGCATACGAATTAGATTTTCATATTTGAGCTAGACAGGCCAATTTGTATGAAATACGGCATTTGAAATGATGGCTGCCGAGCTTGATGGCCGCCGAGCTTGATGTCCTGAGATAGACTTTCACGTATGCCAAGACCGAGATCTCCGTTGACCAATCAGCAAGCAGCCAATCTTGCTCAGCGAGGTAAGTTGACTTCAAGATTGCCACCTCAAACACCAACAGCTACCTCTACCACAACTCTCCACTCCTCCACCTACACCCTGATAACGCCATAATCGCCATGTTTCCCGTAACACGGCAAGCGACGGCCATGGCGCTGCGCGGTATGTCTCACCTTTGGCGCTCGCTCTGATGCAATTCCTACTAATCACCAAATAGCCAAACCAATGACTACCCTCCAACCCTTCCGAGTCGCCAATGCCGCGTATATCTCTTCGAGCGCCCCCAAGTCTGCAGAGCCGACCACAATGAAGCCTGGTCTGGTCAAAGGAAACCCTCCCCCCCCACCGTCTATGAAGACAATAACTGGAAAAGAGCATAAGGAGGTGCCACTGCCAAGTCAGGAGGGTACAAAGGGTGTCATGCAATATGCGCTGTAAGTGGTAATGAGAGTGCACGAGGTTTGAGGCCTTATTGGCTGACTGTGAACAGCACCACACTTGATATTGTCGCAAACTGGGCCAGGCAAGGATCCCTCTGGCCTATGACCTTCGGTCTGGCATGCTGCGCTGTAGAGATGATGCACCTCTCCACGCCGCGATACGACCAGGATCGTATGGGCATCATTTTCCGTGCTTCCCCACGACAGTCCGATGTCATGATCGTCGCGGGAACCCTCACCAACAAGATGGCTCCTGCCCTTCGACAGGTGTACGATCAAATGCCTGACCCGAGATGGGTTATCAGCATGGGCAGCTGCGCCAACGGAGGCGGTTACTACCACTACTCATATTCTGTCACAAGAGGGTGCGACAGAATTGTGCCAGTTGACATCTACGTCCCAGGGTGCCCTCCCACCGCAGAAGCTCTGATGTTTGGCATCTTTCAGCTGCAAAAGAAGATGAGGCACACTAAGATCACCAGGATCTGGTACAGGAAGTAGATGGAACGGCTACCAATTACACGCAAAAGGATGCCTTCTCTTTTGTACTTGAAGCAGCATCGCGGCGTTTGGGGAGCGCACACCCTGTGTCAACAAATCTGGATGTAAATAAGTTGCCGCACAGTTAAGAGCTCTATACAGATGTTTCCTTGTCAGTGTTTAACTAGTAACTGAAATCCTTGCCACAAATCAGCGATTGTAAATTCACTCTCGTCATAGAGTAGTGGGCACGTGATGTCCCGCAAAACATCACTTGGTACATCAAGAGCTAATTCTTCTCAGGTGACTCAGGAGTATGCAGCATTACATCAACACTATCTCGACTTAACTCGTTGACACCTGTTCCTGACAGCATGCACTGTTCCACTACGCCGCTCGGATGCGTCCGCGCCGTGTAGAGCGTTCTGCGGGAAGCAGCCTCCGCTTCAGGACAATTATAGCACATAGCTATTACGTATACATGTGTGAGGTAGAGGAATCATTCGGGGGACCTAGAGACGCACTTGCGGCTTCATCAAGGATCTTATATAGATGCATCATGCATAGATAAAGAAGAAAGCCTTGTCATTATGATCTAATCACTAGTAAATTGTGTATCAAATGTCATAATTCGTCTTGTAGTTAAAAAGTTAGAATCACTGGGATCCTAGATCATATTCTCTGATCATCTCAATAGAGTATAAACACATAACGAAGAATGTAGTGTTCCATGCCGGTAGAAGTGTGTTTGCTGATTTCCAAGTGCGACCATCATTTGATCCTAACAAAGGTCTCTCGGTGTTGTTGCAAATGTAATTGCGCGTTTCAGAATTGTCAGAGATGCTATGTTCACCTAGCTGTGCCGTACTCTCGCGCTTGAATATGCTTTGTCGTTTCACCGGTCACTAGGACAAGACTTGCTACTTGGCAGTGCGTGAGTGAAGTCTTCTAGTAAGATGGAGATAGTTCACCTCGATTCCTGACGTAGTTTGCCAGTTGATGTCAGCTGGTCTATAAGGATTTGGTCGGTTTTCCAATATCATGCTCTTCTGTCATCCCGAACTCCAAAAGGTACTTACTTCTATTGCATACTAGCTGTTGCGGATGAAACAGCTTCGTGCGAGTTTGTATGTTGTACATGTGATCGAGAATGTCCCAAAAGCCGACTGGCGACTTTAATGTGCTTAGAGAAGCTAGTCGGGAAGAGATGTGAAACTTGAAACTTCGAGTATCTTGAATGCTTCATCAAAGCTCTAGCTTAGGCTGAGTCCACTCTGTTTCTTTGGTAGCTCTGCTCGTTTGGCTATTAGTCATTTGATTTGATAAGCTGGCGTATCATCATCCACTGTAACCGCTTCTGACCCTGTAGATATTATTTTGTCGTAGACAGAGTCTGTGAGGCAAGATTATAACAAAGACCGTCTCTTCCGCGTGGAAAGTATGACTTTACTCTCTACAAATTAGCTCAAGACAGGGACGCTGAGCCAGTGGGCTGCTAAGAAAATGAAAGCTGAATTTCAACAGACCAGACTAACGTGGCTAAGGATTGTTCATACACCGAGCGATTAGTAGTAACTTGTATGATGATTCTATTGCTCTGCTACGGGACGGACCCTCTATAGATAATTGAAAGCCGTAGACCACTATACCTATGCCATTGTGATGTCGTGCGTGGTTTGTAGTCAATTTGACACTCTCCTCAAGTTCCTTAGGTAAGCTCGCACAAGCGAGGATGTCAATGCTTTCCCGGCTCACTCTAACCATAATTGAACTAAGGCTTAAACTCTCTACCGAGAGATATAGAACAGAAGATACAGCTAGATAGACTAGATTACTAGTGTTAGACAGAGTCAGTCTAACTTAAGCAATGTCGGTTGAATTGGGATAGCCTCGTCACTAGAAGTGTATGCTAGTACATGGTCCTCGATCAATCTAGCAGATTGGCGGAAACCAGGCTAATCAAAGAATTTTAGTGTAGTATCAGCCGGCGGATTAGCAATGTTTTACTGAATGACGATACTAGATCATGACATCGTCGCAAGGCCTATTACCATGTAGGATTCTCCACCTAGAATGGCTCCTAGTCGTTGCAAAGGAATCAATAGATCCACAATGAGTATCTAAGTAGAAGATGCCAGAGAAAGTACAGTATTGACAATGTCATGCTGCTTCATAGACGGGGCGATTACTCCATCACAAGAACCGTTGACTAGCTGAGTACCGCCACGGGCGATTTACCAGATTACTCTACAAAGTCACCAAATCATGTCAAAGTTTGCAGTATGAAGATAGAATTCAAGATAAGTTGCAAGATAACTAATACCACTATCATGCACAAACTCAGTGTATTCTAGAGCTTGTTTTCCAAGAGGAAGTTTGATTAGTAGCGCAAGGCGATCATTATTCATCATTGACTTTTTGATGAAAGCATTACTTCCAATTACCGCAGTATCACGGACCGAATCAAAGTGAGAACGATACCCCTATTGGGTTGTCGTCATCGAGTAGCTAAGAGTGGTAATCGTTGCAAGAACAGGAGGTGTCAGGTTCGAAGGCTCGACCAATGCTAGACGTTGCTATATGGGTGCTATGAACGGTGATCGGGATAGTGCTCCCATTATTGAATAAGATGATGTTACATCCTTAACAGTGCGTATGATTTGAAAGCGGTGGCCCAGATCAGCCAAATGGGGAAGACGCCACGTCGAACGGCGAAGTCGCGTTGGACAATAGCATGATAAGATTATTAGCCTAGTAGCGCAAGCAGCCCATAGTACGACGGAGCTTTCACGAATCGTGATACATCTGCCTTGCGTCCACTCTCAACTACGTGGAAAGTTTTGTAAGCGATGCTAATGCCCGGCGGTGATGCCAGCACCGTTGCAAGAACTGCGTACCGGATTGTTCTAACCCTTGAATCAAAAACTGAGCTGCGTAGGATACCGTTGTTGACTTGCAGTATCGTCCGCCCTAATTTGTTTCAATTAGGATGGAAATAAATTATTCTATAGTACATAGGCATTGGTTCATGTTGCTGTATCAAAAGAACTAGGACAACCGCACTGAGGTGACAGAGAGCGCAACGCACACTAGTTCTCTTGATATTACTAACATCTGCGTATTAGGTAAGCGTTCCTGTTATCTTGTAACTGGCGAGTCCATCTGTAGATAGTAGTGCAGGGAAGCTTTCAGATCGTGGCCGAAGCAGTTGGGTACAGTCATCTCTTAGATGACTATACCAATTACTCGGTGGAATCGTTCACATACAGTACTAGTCGATGGCCGGAAACGCTTGCAATCATTCTTGTATTGCAGAGATGGCTCGTGATATAGATAAGGAGGCTGATTTCGAACGGCACATCGAAAGGTCGAGTTGTGAGCGGTAAGCTACACATCGGTAGAGCTTCTACAGTGAGCCTCCTTGCTGACGTAGATGGGAATGTGAACTGGACGAAATGTTCTCGGTAAATGTCACTGATACAGGGTTCTCTGGCTTGTCGATAGGCTGCTATATTTACAAGGCATTAAGCCAACAGTCTAATCAATGTAACATACTATTACAAGGCTTTCTTCACTCACACCCACCTTCATTGTACCAACCCAAGTAGTGAGCAGCGTATTCTCCAGCAAGGCCCAGAGAAATTGCACCACCAGTGAACCAAGCACCTTTACTAAACCACCGCCAACAGTCAGCCACATCCGTCAGCTTGACTGTTCTAATCATATATCCCAAAGAAGCGATTGCACCTCCACATGTGCTGAAGTAGAAAATTGGTCCTGCACCGATGGCGGCTCCCGCACCTGCTAGCAAACCCACCTGCACACCAGAGACAGCTGTAAGAAAAGCTTTGCCATTCTTCTCCTGTGCAAGAGCAATGGACTTGATGCCTGCCTTGACATCGTCTTTGATGTCTTGGTAAGCGTAGATCATGTCGTAGACCATTGTCCAAGCTACGCAGCTACTATATAGGCAGGCAGCAGATATCAATGCAGACGTATTGGATAGCAGATCTATGCCCAATGCAGGAAATCCTACGAATGCACCCCATGAGAAAGTCAGACCCAAAACGAACTGAGGGTAATTCGTAACACGCTTGGCGAGTGGATACGTCGCAACTAGGAGTAGACTAGGTGTAGCGTAGAAGAAGCATTCGTAAGGAAACTGAAGGAGGATGGCCAATCCTGCAAACAGTTGCGCTCCTAGAAATGGTACCGCCTGCCGTACGGTGATCGCGCCTCGCGCAATCGGCCGTAGCCGGGTTCGCGCGACTTGAGGGTCAAGATTACGATCCCAGAGATCGTTGATAGTACACCCGGCGCCTCGCATTATTGTTGCGCCTGCGTAGAACAGTCCAGCCGTATATAGGATGGTGGGTGGCGGCACGATGGGCGAGGTAAGTGGCGCCGCGAGGAGTGTGCTAAATAGGCAGGGCATGAAGAGGTAGTTGGTACCTGCTGGCTTGTCTATGCGAATGAGCTCGGCATATGGTACCCATTTTGCTGGCAGAAGCGACAGGAGGCCGGTCCTAGGTGGCTGATACTGCAGAAGTGGTTGAGTATCATCTACACCTTTGGAGACATTGCCTGGCGAGCTGATCAGGACAGTTGTAGTTGCTGTATTGCTTCTTGTTGACGTATGTCGTTTGGTCCGCAATAAAGCTGCTGATTGACTGTTCGTTATGACCCAGGCTTGTAGCTGTCGGCCATGGCGACCCTGTATTGACTTCTGGCTGGAGCACCGCAAGTGCAGACGTAGACATGCCGAGCTCATACTCTAGTGCAGCACCTGGGCAGTGGAAGAGACAGCAGCGGTCGAATCATGCACTTCTATCCTCCTACAAGCCACGTGAGCGGTGATCATTTTCGAAGGCGGAGGGTGCAGGTAGATGCAGCACCTTAGTCATCATTATCAGGAGATATGTGAAGTCACTTGTCCGACGCGACTTTGAAACGCGGGACTTCCCTTGACGCGACGGCCTTGAAGATGTGATTGGTCATTGACATCTTTCGTTGCTTTGAATACTTTCATCTGATACATGCTGCAAGTGCCTGCGACTACGTTCCAGGGAGACGATTCAGCAAGCTGAGGTCGCGCTGCGGCACCTTGTTTGAAGTGCTGTCAATTGTTGCGTTTGGCACAAGGTGTTCTGTCTGCTTAGAACCTCTACTATATCCAGGCGTACATACAACTGCGACATTGAGATTCCAGATTTGCGATTGGCGAGAACGAAACCAAGAAACCATGCCGGCCACACGCCCCAGGGCGTCGTTCGAGCCGGTATCCCCTCACTTCGACGTTAAGAGTCTGGTGGAATCGCAGAATAACTTTCAGTATGTCGATCGCATCAGTGTCAACATGATCGATCAGCAGGGTCTTGCGAACTTCGAAAAGCTAGTGCTTTTGCATGTTATAATTGGTGGCAAACCCTTGATCATTGACGGCTTTGAAGAGCGGTTGGATCCTTGGACATTCACGCCTAGATGGCTTTGTGACAATTGTGGCGAGGATGTTGTGGTAGCACGCGATCTGACCGCGCAGACCGACATACCTCTCACCATGAAACACTACCTGCAGGGAATGGGCCCGCTCACCAATCAATTTTTCGATACTTCAGGCGCGTACAAAGAGAAACAGAGACAGAGGGTTTATTTGAAAGATATCGACTGTCCCCAAGTCTGGCAGGACAAACTGAAAGAGCACATACCTTCAAATCTATACTATTGGAATGAGTCTACCGGAGACCAAGGTGGGCCTGGTGCAGTGCCAGAGAATAACATCCCTGGCCGACGACTTGGCAAAGGCATTGCGAAGGCAGGTGATCTGATGAGCTCCCTGCCTTTAGAGATGAGGGCTGAGAATCTGATGTGCTACATTGGCCATGAGGGGACATATACACCTGCCCACCGAGAAATGTGCGCTTCCCTTGGACAGAACATCATGGTCGAAGCGTCAGGAACGGTCAACGATGACGGCAAGCCGGAGAAGCCTGGTTCTTCCATATGGTTCATGACTGAGTCAAAGGATAGGCAGTTGGTGTCTGAATATTGGCTCAGTGTTCTAGGCCACGACATTGAGGTCGAGAAACATTTTGCACAGGCAGTAGCTTGGAAGAAAGCACCATTCACAGTCTTTGTCGTTGAGCAGCGGCCGGGAGACATGATCCTGATTCCGCCACTCGCACCTCACCAGGTCTGGAATCGCGGTACACGCACTATGAAAGTGGCCTGGAACCGAACAACTGTAGAGACTCTGGAGATGGCGATTAACGAAGCTCTGCCAAGAAGCCGCATCGTGTGCAGAGACGAACAGTACAAAAACAAAGCGATTATATACTTCACACTGCAGAAATACTCGCGGCAACTTCATCTTGTGCAGCAACAAGCATCAGTAATTTCGCCCGAGGCGGCACATAGGCATCTTTACACAGGTAGAATAAAACAGTTGCAGAAAGATTTCAAGCGGCTCTTCAGTCTTTACAAACAAATCTTGCTCTCCGAAATGTTCAATCCTGACGAACGCGATAACCCAAAAGGCATTGAATATCTGCCTTTCGATGGCAATGTCACTTGTGCCTACTGCAGAGGCAATGTCTTCAACCGCTTTCTTACTTGTCAATCCTGTAAGCATCTGCTCGGGCACAATGCCGATTCTGATGAAGGTGATCTTTACGACGTCTGCATGGAATGCTACACCATGGGTCGCAGCTGCGGGTGCATCTCAAACCTGAAATGGGTGGAGCAGTTCAGATGGAAAGAGCTGGCTTTGCAGTATGAGAATTGGCGGAAGCTTATCATATCATTGAACGGCGGTAGAATTACGGAAAAGACTCCGCTTCCACTGCATGAAGAGCACAAGAGCTACGGCCGGAGGACCCTGGCAGAGGTATGCAAAGATCAGCTAAAGAAACGACCGTGGAAAGATGTCAGTAAGCCGGCTGAGGAGCCAAAGGTGGATGAGGAAGAAGACGAAGAGATCATCGTTGGTGATGACGGCCAGATCAAGAGGATCGCAAAGAAAAAGAGCAAGACATGGCTTAAGAATAATTCACCATGCCATGTGTGCTGCAAGCGTCATCCTAACTGGCGAATGGCGAATTGTAAATCATGTGAGCGATGGTGGTGTTACGGCTCATTGTTCCGTGGATGGGACAAGATGCCACTCGAAATAATGGAAAATCCGGAATGGAAATGCCCTCATTGTTTAGGTATCTGCTTTGCGGGAAACTGCAGAAGGGAAGGCAAGATGGCACCATACGAGCCCAAAGGCACTCTTTTAGGTCACGATACACGGAAAGTCGCAGATGCAAGGTCCATCGAGGTATTGGTCGACTTCAGCGTGAGCAATCTAAGTTGGTTGAAAGACGATCAAGATGCGTCAGTTCGTGCTGAATCAACCCGCATCAAACGTGCTAGAGCAGAAGCCCAACAGGCAATGACGAAAAACCAGAATCAACCATCGGACGACGAGGACGAGGGTGAACGTGTCGATGAGAGTCGGGTTGAGATGGAATTCTCACCTGATAATGCGCAAATTGATCCGGCTCTCCAAGATAGTGATTATGGGGCTACTTGCGCAAAGAGACTGCAGCAAGCAATATCACCGCTATTGCCTAGTACCAATGTTCCAACTCTCGATGATGTCGCGACCGGATCTGCTCCGGAAGGTTATGTGCCGGCGTCTACAGGCGGATACGTTCCACATATAGCACAGATGCCCAGTGGCATACAATCGGAATCTGAAAACTACCCCCATCGCACGCCTACTGATAGTGATAAAGATGATGTCAGCATGGCGAAGTCTCCGAAAGCGAAGAAAGCTCGTTTATCTCTTGCTGGCTTTAGATCGAGCGACTTAGCAAAATTTGATCTCACAGTTAGTAAGGGCAAGACTGAAGCACAGCGACAATTTGAGAAGGAGAAGGATCGCAAAGCTCTACAAAAAGCGAAAGTCGAAGGGAGGTTTATCATGCTCCAGGCAGCGCTGAAAGGCAAGAAGCGCATCGTCAAGATGCGCTTACCAAGCTCAAGCCTACAGCATGTGATGCTACAAGCGGCCAACGATGCGAAAGGCCTTGTTCAGCAGGCTGAGACAAGAAATCTAAGAGATAAGCCCGTTGGCCAGGTCGTGGATTCAGTACCAGCCTCACTGCTGAAGAGCGATATAGCTCAGAAGAACCCTATAGTACCGACCTTGCAACGTATAAAGTCTACCACTAAGAAAGCAAGGATACCTATAGAGAGGGATACCAGCTATGGTTACCGTCCAAAAGAGGCCCAGAATGATACACAGGCTGTAAAGCGCAAGAAGTCAACATTTGATTATGAAGAAGTCGACATTGGCTCTGACGATGACGATGGTGAGTCCTTTCCATCGAAGACTGTCCCCCGTGAACGTAGGGTGAGACACCACCCTGGAGACGGGGTGTCTTACCCGGAAGCTCTGCCAAACCATTACCGGGATGGGCAAGCCTCTACAATCAATCCAAGCAAACCCCCACCTGTTGTGCCAACTTCGACCCCCAAGCGAAGTATATACCGTCCAGCAGGGAAGCGTCCCACCATGCGGCCTGCAACGACAACGAGCATCACAGACGCTACCAATGACAGCGAGGATGATGCATTCATGGATATCGATCAGCTTGCGCAGAACTCTTTTGCGGCTATCAGTAAGCCAAACCTAGCAAGTAGTCCATCGTCGACTGACACTACCGGCGCAAATGAGTCCGCTTCGCTTGGCAAGCGAGACACTGCGGAACAAGAGGCGATCAATGAAGACAATAGGTTGGCCAAGCTGCAGGCGCTTGACATGGTACGGGGCGAAGTCTCTGCAGAAGACATGTCAGAATATGAGGATGACGATATAGATAGCGTGCCAGCTAGGGCCCCGGTCAGACCGAGGTGATCAGGCTCGATTCTAAGAGGGATCTCCACTTCCACGAGGACCGCCTGATGCCGTTCTAGTACCGCTCTGCTGCACATCCATAATTCCTCTGTGGTAATGGAGTGGGCAGCCTATTACTTGTCAGGTCAAAGTGGGTCACTGAAAGCGCACTGCGAGTATGCGATGCAAACACGTAATCCTGGAACGAAGATGCTCTCGGCAACGCGTAACGAGCGATCTCGTCCCAAATTAATCCAAGTGGATACCAAAGAGCGTTGTTGAAGAGCCAAAGATGTAGGTACTGTAGTTTTGCGGTGGTATGCAAGGATGCTGTTGTGACGAAAGGAAACGAGCAACCCATGCCCTCCCCCACCACGGTCATAAGCCTTTTAAAGTGCTCGAGAAAAGACAATACCAGTCACCCACCCCATCTCCATTGCTTCTGCGCTTCCTGTGCTCCATTCCCCCGAGAAATCCTTGCACTCAAACCCTGTCAATTAGATGGACTGTGGAAAGTTGCATCAACATTGCTGGTCTCTGTGGCTGCCACGTTGCTGGAGGTGTGACCAGGCTGACTGCATTAGATTGCATAACACCTGGCCTCTGCCGTCGACGTTTGGAGGGAGGAGATGCTCAGTGGAAAGCTATCTGAAGCACGCCTGTCATACAAAGAGTCCACAACGGTCCGATAATATTGACCGACCTTAGTGTTTTCAGGACCTGTCTCCCAAGTCATTACATGAGGTAACTTGATGCTCCCACGAGCCTGTATTCCCCATGCGTTCCAGCAGTGACCGCTGAGGCGCTCCGTTTCGCGGAGGCTTGATGCTGTAAACCCCTGGAGCGCATCATTTTAGTCCCCGCTTGGCCGCTGCCATGACATACACGTACGGCACGTCTGTGCGTGTCCATCCATGTCAATGCCCAAGTCCGCAGACAGGGACGTTGGGGGGGCTTCCGTATTAGCTCCTCCAAAATTACAACTAATCATTTTTTCTTCCTGTGAGGGGTTTACAAAGAAAAGCTATCTATCTTCAGTCGCTGACACGCTACACATGCCGCCTGTGCCGCCTCTCGGGGGCTGGTGCTGAGGTATAGACGTCCGGCTGACACATCCACACGCGCAGAAGTCGGCCCCAGCAGCAGCAGCACCGTATGTAACAACGTTGTGCTAGCCGTATGCCGTGAGGCGGCAACCACACAGCCTTAGCAGCCAAAGTGTGGCGTCAGCATTTGCTAGCGGAAGCCTCACCGTAATAACTGCGGATGATGTTCCTGTGATGGTGGACTGGGAAACCCCCTTCGTCATTGTGCTGCAACCGCACGCAGTGCATGTACAGGCTGGCAGCGACCGGGGACGCCAGCAGGCTCGCTGCAAGCGCCCATGTTGGACAGAATAGATAGGGAGGCAAGTGGAGGGGGGTGGGTGGCAGTGGTGACACCGTCGATACAACGGGACCTAGAAGGTAGACCGCTCCGCGCTCGCGCAGAAACGCATCCCAGCCCTCTGCTCGCTTGTGTGCCTCATACACATCTACATCCACACATACACACACACACGTCTCTTTCTGCCTGCCAGACCTGGCAAAGAGGTCGAGAGAGCGTCTTCTGCCGATATAGCCGAACGGCGCCACTGCTTAGCTGAAGCTGCGCGCTTGTGAAGGCATAAGGTACGCCGGGCTGTATATTGGCTGGACGAAATGTTAGTAGATAGCTAAACGAGGCTTACGCCTGAATCATGGGTTGCATCCATCGTTAGTGTTTTGGGTCGGCCGCATAATGACAGAGAGGAGTCCACGCATCTACCTTTCGCTTCTATATGCAGGTCTCCAACCGCGTTCTCTAATACCCCATCCATGCATGCATTCAGCCTATGTATGACCTTTGGTCCAAATGCCGATCCCCCTCATTCTTCCATCTATTGATAACGCTACGAGCTTGCAAAGGCTGGACGCCCGTCATTTCGGCTGTGGATGAGGCAACCCCATGGGAGGCAGCCGGTGGGGGGGGGGGGGAGGAGAGGGAAGGCTAAGGCATGATCCCTCATCCTTCCTGGTCAACGAACTTCACTAAAAGCCGTGTGCCGAGTGCCAGGCGCCTTGACCCTCTCTGCACTTCAGAGCTCACCCTTGAAGGCGCCTGTTACTCCACCTATCTCTCCTCCCTGGCGCGAACCGTGCGCCCTCCTGCCATGGCCATTCACCCCTGAGAGTGTGAAACCTGCTCCGTTGGGATGAGGTCCGTACGAATGACCTGGGTTGACAGGGCTGTTAGCCAAGGTCTCCTGGTCGAACTCGATACTCCCGTTTACAGCAAGAACGTGCCTGCTGAAGAGCTCCTGCGAGCCTGTCACTGGCGGGAATCCTTGCGAGGTGGCGCCATCACTATTCCCACGACGAACGCTTATACCCTTGAACGTCATGTCCTGCTCCGTCTGTCCGAAGCTGTATGCTGTCGACGATGTTGTGTTCGCGGTGTACGTGGCGCTTCCGTTCTGCGTTGTGTCAAGCGAGGCACCCTGCCACCTGCCTCGGTCATGGCGTACCTGTTGTACAGCACCGAAAGACTCGAGTCCGGTGGGAAACACGGGCTGCCCCACGGTCTGAATGTGCTTGCCTCGGTTGACAACTGCAGAGATGGTAAAGTTGTCGGCATCTTCTGTGTAGGATTGGAACGCGTATAATGGATAGGCGAATTTTCGGGCGTATCCACTCGAAGACTCAGCAGAGCCAGATGTTTGCTGGGTGTTCACAGTGACGTAACCTCCGTCTGTGAAGTTGCCCGTGTTCGAGTAAGACAGGTCTTGTCTCCAGAACGCCAGTTGCTGCCCTTCAGATGTCTTGACGGTCGATTCAATTGACAACGATCGCTGCGCACCAACATAGTAATCAAGCGTCTCATTGCTGCCGTTCACACTCTTACCAAGCAACGAGTTGGTCTGAAAGTGGGGATCTGGCAAGGTTGCATGCGGGCCATGACCAGTGGTGACGTGACCCTCGCCATCTAACCAGACGAAGATTTTTCCACTTAGCAACCAGTAACCTCCTGTAACTTCCGATAGTGTAGCAGCACCACCACCACTGCCTGTATTGTTGAGCCCACTGACGATGAGCTGGAACGTGTGTTCAGAACCGTCACAAAGCAAGGGGAGCCAAGGCGTAATGTCTATTTCGTCTTCTTGCAAGTCGAATGCGTCAATGCCCACGATTGGGCGCCAAAGCCCAGGCACGACCCCTCCGGTGAAAATCACTGGGAACGGCCATGCAACACCAGCAAGCGATCCGTCGATCAAAAGCTGGATTTCACGAAATGGGGAGTACCCGTACAGTTCGCCGTACTGAGGGAAGGTATCGACGTCGGAAGACAGAACGTTGCTCCACCAGAACTGCTGACGTCAGCGCGCGCTCAAAATGTTGGGTTGTGTCGGTTTGTGTTGGCAATACCTCTTCCCCAATCTGGCCCGTTGCCGAGATAGTGAAAACAGCTTTTTTGATGTTTTGTGGCAGCTTTAGGCTGTCCTGAGCGGTCTGTGGCGGCACTTGAAATAGACTGGGTTGATCGTCTACAGCACAGTGACCCGAGACAGGCAGGATCAGGTCTGCTGGGTCGATTGAGGCGTCTGCTGTAAAGTGGGACGCAGTGAGAGTGACGTTGAAAGTCCCGGTGTAAACGTCATCGATCAAGTTTCCAAGATCAAATATAATCTTCTGTTCTTGTTTTAAGAGCGAATGATAGGCCGTCATATCCTATGAGAAGATCAGAAAATGCGGATACTGCAAACCATGTGACCAACAGGCTCTGCTAGATCTAACCTTGAGATAGGTCCAAATGATACCGTCCTTGGTTGGTTCAGCTGTGCTCGTCCGCCAGACCTCAATATCTCCAAGCGAGACTGAGCCCAGCCTGTCGAATTGGCGTCCGGCAGATGTGACGGTTAGGTTCCATGTGACACGGTTAAAGGTGCAGCCTGGGGGCGCGTATGAACTAACAAACGGCTGACCGTAGGAAAATGCAAACACATGCTCTACCAGAGTGTCTTGGCACGTCAGACTATGCCCATTGACGATCTTGACCGATGCGTTCGATGAGCCATCCGTGATCTCCAAGCCTCCACTTTGATCGACAGTTAGAACAGGTGGGGAGACTTGGAAAACCTCCAGAAGCGAAGATGTGACCGCGCGAAGGTGGGATACAGCGGAGCGGGTAGACAACGATACACCAACATCGTCACCGTCACCCGGCGCGTATCCTATGCAGATTCTGGCAGGGTGAAACAGGACTAAGAGCGCGATTAATGCAGATGCTGCATACAAACCGCGCCGAAATGTTTGCCGAGTGTTACCTTTGACCAAGGGTGGACAGTTCAGGGTGCTCTTCTCGACATCGGCCCCGCTTTCCAACACTTCCCTTTTGATGATGTTGCGGATGTCGTGCTTGTGCGAGTCAACAGGAGACTGCATTTTCTCTCTTGGGACCATTAGCGGATTCATCACGCGATGAAGCAAGCGTCGACCGATGCTGATGGAGGCACTTGCGACGCGTCTAGGCTCTGGCAGGGTTGAACGCGGGTTCTCTCGGTGGCTGATCGCGAGTAAACAGACTGTGTTGGTCGAACAGATTAGCTCAGAGCCAGTACTCATCTAGCAAATCAGGGAGGCTTTTCAGCGATGCTATCGAGCAGTGCCAGTGTGTTGCCAATAGCGAGCAATGGCACACTCGGCAACGCTGGACCCGTGGAAGAGGTGGCGATAAAAGTTGAACACGGCAAACTCGTCTTTTGTAAGGATGTACGTGTCTGGATGCTGCTGGACTCGATCCCAGATGGCTTTCAAGGCATTCTGAAGGTACCTAGCGATGTTTGGGTCCAGGTCACCTTCAGTATTACGGGCGATGTCGATGGCGCGTTGATAGTTCAGAACGCCAACGCCGTCGATCGCCTGGGTGTCACTGCTGCCACTTGCCATCGTCGGCGCAAGGGAAGGGGGACTCAGGCAGGATCGTTGTCGGTGGTAAGGCAGAAGGGGAGGGGGAGAAGGTGAGGACGGTAAGGGTCGACGCAGGCAAGTATAAATACCGATACACGGCAGGCAACAGGAACCGACATACCTTCTGAAAACCAATTCAATCAGAGCAGAGTCGGCGACTGCACGATTGACGAGGCTTGGCACAACGACGCAGCAGCAGCAGCAGCAGCAGTAGCGACGAAAAACAACCAGGCAAACCGCACAGAGACTTCCGATTTGCCACTTGATCCCGCTCCAATGTCAAAGCTTGATGCAGCTTCAAACGTGGCTCAGTAGGGGTGCTCATGCAGACGACGAGGAGGAGGAGGAGGAGGAGTGGTCGTGGAGCCGTGACTCGTCCGGGCGTTGCGCGTGGATGGAGGGATGGCGAAGGCAGCCTCTCGCTATGGCGCGACAGTTGGACTGACACGTGCTTAGTTGCAGGTAGCATGTACACACGGCATGGGATGGGACAGGACGGGACAGGGAGGCAGACGGAGAGGTATGTCGCGGTCAGCCATGCCGAGAACGACGATAGGGGTGGAGGGGCAGCAAAGCGGATTTGGGAAGGGAGGTGAGGAGGGGG